>CAUYON010140746.1:0-16766 GCA_963573935.1 Arctocebus calabarensis
CGCAGCCCCTATGGCCCTGCTCTTAATCGCGCAGAAAAGGAACCAGGCCAGACGAGGATTAGGAGTACAAGCTACAGCGCATCTTGGCAGGGTACTGGTAAAACTTATTAAATGTAGAATACCAATGTCTTCATATAGTGATTAAGAAGGCTATCTGTAACAGTACGATCAAAACATTTCTGAATGTATATGAATCGTGCCCTATGATTGCACCAATGTACAGAATTATGATTCAATAAAATTATTAAAAAAAAAAAAAAAGACAGAACTGGGGCAGTAACCCAGCCAAAAAAAAAAAAAAAGAAAATGCCATGCAGGCTATCTCTAACAGTGCGATCAAAATATTTCTGATAGTATATGAAGTAAGCACATTGTGCCCCATGATTGCACCAATGTACACAAGTATGATTTAATAAAATTATTAAAAATAAATAAATAAATAAATAAAAGAAGAAGAAAAAAGAAGAAATACAAGCTTGTTGGAGGCTGGCTAACCTTGATTGCAGGTTAGCCCCAAGGAACCTCCGCAGAGCCTTTTATTGACAATGACTACGTGCCCAAGGCTCGCCATGGGCTGGGTTCTCTCGGAGCACCTGTGGGTAAATTGGCCGAGGGCCCGCCCCCCAGCTGCCAATCATCTTGCTCAGAGGTCCTGCGGCTCTTGGCGTCCTCTACAGGAACCCAGGTGGGGAACAAGCTCTCTCGCTCCCTCTCTGAAGTCTGTGCTCCGGCCCTCACTCAGGAGTATATATACTCGCAGGGGGTCGTTTTGTCAGAGTTCAGTGTTTACTTTTAGGGCTCTGGTTCTTTGTCAGTTATAGCTAACTGTCCAATGAACTCTCAGGCCTTGGAAACTCACATGAAATTCACCAGTCGGAAGTACACTGGGAGGAGACAGCAAGGCACCAGTGTCTCCACCCCAACCCATAGGTGTCTGGCCTTCTTGCTACAGGAGCCTCCCAGGACTCCTGCCCCCCCTCAGCTCGCTGGTTCCACTGCCACCTACAGCTGCACTAACACCACCAGGGCTAAGCTGGCAGGTCCTGGTGCCACCTGTCCTGCATCATTAGAATGCCGGTGAATTATTCTCATTATTACTAGTCACTTTGTATTATGACAATTACATAGCAAACTTTGGTGAATTTAAGTTTCTCCTAACAAAATATTTATGCAACTCATGAAATATCTTTTTTCCTTATAAAGTGTTTGATATTTAAGTCGTGTTTGGATATACAAAGAAAAAAGATACTAAAAACAATTTTTAGCATGACAAAATTAACTTTGGAGAAATATTTGCAAAACATATAATAGACAAGTATGATGACCATCAGGAATAAACAAGTTCTTGTAAACCAAGATAATGGTCAACAATGGTATAAAATGGCTGTATTAGTTTGCAGAGGAAACCTGAATAGTTGATAGTATTTAGAAGGATATCTCCCATCACTCCTAACATCTCATGCGACAATGTACATCTCTATTGGACTGCCTGAGATAGCTCAGGTCCTTTCTTTTCTTCCTTCCAGCTAGAATCTAAGGGCAAGGCAAATCTCTCTTGACAATGTTTTATTCCTGTACTTAGCCTAGCAGCGAGAAATAAAGATTCACAATCTATTTATCCAATGAAGTTGCATCTCCCACCACCACCTGTCTGTCTTTTAAGACACAACCTCTCTTTTCTATTATACTTTGGGTGTTTTCAGAATCATCTTTCCCCTTGCCAAAATCTATGAATTAAAATGGAAGGGTTTCTTTTCTTTGGTACACTGATTCTATTCCCTTGAACATCATCATGTTGTGAGAGCAAAGTATTTCTTAGCAACATAAAAAACACAGAATTATGTTGCTTTAAAGTGTTGTGGATCATAGTGAAAGATAATTTATTTTCCTCTTAGAACCAGAAAATAATGAATTATTATTCATTAAGTGTTTCTGTCGGTTTCTGTCGGTATTAATTTCTTAATATTATATCAAATTAAGTGTCTGCGACAAAAAACAAAGAAAAAAATGTTGGGAAGAGCATTACTTCTCATTCTCAAGGCCTAAAACTAAATGCCAAGGCTGTTTATAATCATCTTTTATGTTTCACTACCTTGTGAAACTACAGGTTTCTTAGATATTATTATCTCTTTCTTAGATATTATTTTCTCCAGCAATTACTTTCTCCTGAAGTAAATAGATTATTCACTTGAGTTCAGTAAGTGATATACTGGTCTTTGAAACCAATTTACATTTGGTTAATTTACTTTTTATCTTTATAAAAATCCCTGCTACTGCACAGATCTCTAGTTCAGAATGGGGTTGAATTAATTTTTAGAATAATAAAGCATTTTAGTTTTGAGATACAGCTAGAAATATATTCTCATCTCAATTTAATGGAAAAAATATAATTGAAAACAAAGAGTTTAAATGATGTGGTGATATCTCTGAAAATGGAGTAGACTTTTAATATGAATGAGAAAACACAAAAGACTTGACTTTGAGTTATAGCCACTTGTGAACTTTTAAACTGCTTTCGGGCTTGGAGACCTAATAAAATAGGTTGAATTACTTTGTTGATATTCATAGCCTTTAGTTCATAGCATTCAAAGTAATAGAAAACAAAGGACTGTTCTAAGCAAGGCTGAGTCTTTATGACACAAGAAGCATGATTTCTTTCTATTATAAACTATATGGAATATTGCTTCAGCAGGCTGTCAGTGACAACACCTGAAAGCTTGAAATGTCACTGATGGTTTCTTCACCAGCTACTGTTCAAGCCTTAAAGTGTTGAAAAGTTAATATGCCTAATATTTTATTTAATGATAATAAATTACCATTACACATGTAGGTCACCATAGTTTCAAACATTCCACAATAAAAAGATATCATTGTTATAGTTAAGCTTCAAATCAAAAGATATATTAAAGTTCTAGCAGGAAGTTTATAAAGCATTGACCTTATTATTTGGTGTGAAATAAAATGTTTTCAAATAGTGTTTTTTTGCCCTGTGGGATTTTCAGAACTTTTCACGGTTGTGACAGCAAGCTTCAAAAATTTATTTCATGTGTTACTAAGTTTAAGAGTACTATTCTGTATTCTATACTATGTTCACAGGTGATTCTTCTAGAAATATAAAAATAGGCATTTAACCAAAATGTTTGAAAAATGATTATATTCTAAATATATAATGAACCAAAGACATTTAATTACTTTTGTTTATAGGTGTGTATGTGTAAAGCAAGTTCGTTGCATCCCCTCCATCAAGTCTAAACTAATAGAGAAATAAGTGTCATCAGAGAGAGAACGCAATACTACATCACATTACTGATATGTGACTTGTTGGTTAGGCAAGTGGGATGCAAACATCTAAATATTATATCAGCATCTGGTAGCAAATCCTCCGGATATAGCCAGCATAACTTTATGGCAAGCCTCTGTTCCTCATGGGGACCTGGCCATTATGAAGCATAGTGAAAGACAGAAACCGAACATGTGCTTACTCTGTACAGCTTGTAGCAGAGGGAGGGCGGGAGAAGGGAAATTTGCAAGCTTTCCTAGTTTATTTCCAAATTTATCAATAAATAAAGTCACTTTATTTTATAGCAAGGTATATGAAACCCAGGAGATTTAAATTATTAAATGAATTAGGCTCTTTCCACATGAAAAGCCATAGTAGGAATGAACAAGAAACTAGGAATATGGTTCTACATCTCAGAGGAGGAAATTGGTGGTTTTATATATTTCCATTTTCCTTTATCTCTTTTTATTTGTTTATGTGTCTTTTTGGGATCCCTATTTGCAGTACAGATTTTTGTATCCGAAATAAAAACAAACATAGTCACGTTATTCTGAGGTTACCTGGCTCTCAAGGCTAAACTTTAACTCACTTAGTCAAGGGTCCACCTAAAAATCAGTCCAATTGCCCAGTCCCCTCATTCATAGTAACTCTGTGTAAGTGTTTTGTAACTGTCAAAAGATTTGGAGGTGTATTTATGGAGGGACAGATTGGAGCTTAATTTTAAATTCCCATAAAGGTTCACATCCAGAGACAATTTCCAAAGGAAATAATTTCTGCTATCTAATTCTCTTTGTCTGGTGAATAAAAAGTGCTATAAATTATAAATTTATCTTCATATTGTTTTACTGTGCTCAATATCAGTCTGCAGAAATTTTGATAAAAAACTTATGTTCCTTTAGCGAATGTGGCTTGACATTCCTTCACAAGAATTCATTTGGTTTCTTTACAAATTCAAATATGGCTTTAGTCTATCCCATGCCCATTTTTCTTTTTTTCATTTGGTAAAATTTATTTATTTTTAATTAGCAAATTAAAATCATACATTTTATCTTGTACAACATAATATTTGAAAATGTGCATTTCTAATGGAATGACTCCGTTAAGCTAATTAACATACATATAATTTTTGGTGGTGAAATAATGCAAAATCTATTTTCTTCATTATTTTCAAGAATATCATACATTGTTATAACCGTTATCATCATGGTATACATCCCTTCAATTTATGTGTCATATCTGAAAGAAATTTTGTATCCTTGGACAAACATCTCAGTCCCTCTACCCCCAGCCTCTGGTGACCACAATTCTCCTCTTTACTTCTAGTTCAAGTCTTTCGATTCCACATTAAGTCTCATGTGCCAAATTTTTGGAGAACAAGGAATTGAGGCGATAAGTATGATGTCCCCAATACTGGTCTATATCCAGTATGTTTTAAATTTAAACCAGCTCCTTGAACAATTATTTCAATTAATATTTTCTCCTGTAAAAGGAAATCACTCAACTTGGATTATTTTCATCCAAGATATTTGACAAATATTAACTTGGACGTAAGACGTCTTTAAGATAAATTATATACAATGAAAAATGTTTTCTTTTTTTTATTAAATCATGGTTGCATACATTAATGCATTTATGGGGTACAATGTGCTGGTTTTATGTACAATTTGAAATATTTATCAACCTGGTTAACATAGCCTTCACTGTACTTTCTTAATTATTGTGTGTAGGCATTTATACTCCACACTTAGATTTGACATGTACCCTTGTAAAATGCACCATAGGTGTGGTCCCACCAATTACCCTCCCTTCACTCATCATCCCCCCTCCCAACCCCTCCTCTTCCTCTTTCTCCTTCATCTTGGGCTGTAGTTGTGTTATAGCTTTCATATGGAAGTGTGTTTGCTTATATATTGGTTTCATAGAGCTGAATGGAACTAACCTATCAACCTTTTATAGTTTCTTTAATTATTATATTACATGAAGTGCATTACCATGCATGATTTTTCTTTTTTGGAGAAGATACTACATGTGTTTATCAAAACCTACACCTTCTTCTTTCTAGCAATAGACTTATTTTAACATCTACTATGACATATTAGAAGTGGCCATATGGAAGTGATGGATAACTCTTCTAGAACTAGCCTATTAAAATCACCTATGTGATTGGCTGCTATTCTTTCCTCCTCTTATTTCTGATACTGGAGAGCAGGTGGAATCTGAATCCCTAAGTGATGGTGGAAACACAAGATAAAAAGAGCATCGATCCCTAAAATACTGGGTGAACGTCAGTTGCTAAATAGATATATTCAAATGTTGTCCATGGAGAACAACAACAAGCCTTCCATTATGGCAAGTGCTTGAGTTGTTGAATAATGTATTTTAGCTTTTACTGTATAATGTAGAACAGAGCTGCAATCCTAACACAGTCTAAAATATTTGACATGTACTTAGTGGCTAGGAAACAAAAAAGAAGTAGAAAACCTTTTACGTATTGCATAATTCAGTAAAATTGGTTAGGGGTCAACTAAGTGTTTGTGAAAGGTCAGGTAGCAAATGTTTTCCACTTCGCATGCGATACCCTCCTTATCTCTGGCAGATATATTAAAATGCCCCTAGTGAAAGTCTGAAACCAAAGATAGTACTCAACTCTACACAGGGTGACCCACAAATCACCTATAAAGTCCTCATACATAGAGAATGGGAATTTATAGCTAAGTGTGCTTTTATTTAGAAAGTATTCATTATAAAATTTTACAAAGAGGTAGCCAATAGGTAGAGAATATTTTCAAAAAATTTTATAAAACTTTGTAATGAATATTGTGTAAATAAAGATACATTTAGCTGCAATTTCCCATTTTCCCTATATATGGTAACTATTGGAGAGTCTTTTGAGACACCATTCATAAACTATGTCTTTTCCTATAAACATATACATATCTGGGCGGCTCCTGTGGCTCAACGAGTAGGGCGCCGGCCCCATATACCGAAGGTGGCAGGTTCAAGCCCAGCCTCGGCTGAACTGCAAAACAAAAAAAATAGCCGGGCGCTGTGGTGGGCGCCTGTAGTCCCAGCCACTCGGGAGGCTGAGGCAAGAGAATCACTTAAGCCCAAGAGCTGGAGGTTGCTGTGAGCAGTGTGAGGCCACGGCACTCTACCCAGGGCGATAAAGTGAGACTCTGTCTCTACAAAAAACAAACAAACAAAAAAAACATATACATATCTAAGATTTAAATTAATTTATAAATTAATAAATTAATTAAATTATACACATTATAATTTATAATTCCCACAGTAGGGAATTATCAATAATAGCTAATCATATAATAGAACAATATGCTAGCATCACTATTCTTGTTTTTGGTCCATTATTACTAAGTGAAATAGAGATTACTTCAACACAAGTACTGTAATACTGATACCATAATTCATTAGATCTCATAACTTAAGAGGCTACATACTAAGAGGATACACTGGAGAAAGGAAAGCCTAGGATGAAACAGAACTATGAAACATTTCATCACTACTCAGAATGACTTACAATTTAAAACTTATTGTTTATTTTTGGTATTTTGTGTTTATTTTTTCAGACAGTGGTTGACTGTGAACAGCTAAAACCACAAAAAAGTGAAGCTGTGGATAAGAGGGTATTGCATAATCTCTGTCACAACTATTCAACATTCCTGCTGTACTGAGAAGTGTTCATAGAATATTTCTAAAAAGATTAGTTGTCTGGATTTGGTCCATGGAGGCTAGTTTTCTGACTATCTTCTAGGTGAAATGTGTCCAAGGAGTCCAAATGATAAATTCAGAAATTTCACAAGATTATTAGACAATAAAACAAAGAAGTCATACTACAAAAATGAGTTTAATTGCATTACCTTCCAACCCAACCTATTGTTTCAGACAATTTCATCATTGCCACTATTAATTGGAAAGATTGAGACATACAGTAAATGATCAATAAAATAAGTCAGATCAAGAATTATGTCTAGTGAGGACTTCACTGGTGACTGCAATGTGGAACTGACAAGGAATGCATATGTCACTAGCTGCCTGGTAAATTTTGAATGAATTTTTTTGCTATAGAAAAACATAAGCTACAGTAAAAATTTTTAAAAAAGAAGAAAATACATATCTTTTGAGTTTAAAACAATCTATAGATTCCTAAACATGCACCAATGATAGGTGGACTTCTACCACAACCAAAAGCCCTGGAGATTAATAAACAGGAAGTAACCTTTTGATAGGTGAAACTGAAATGAGAAATTTTAGCAAAGAAGCACTTCCAAAAAAGCAAAATCAAGACCTGATCAAAAAAACTTTATCTACTATCCAAGTTGATATGGACCAGCACCAATAGCTCTTTCTAATCTTCCAAATGAGAATTTTTTTGGTTTGTTTTATTTGTGTGGAATTTCTGTCCTTTTCCTCTGTTGTTCATGGGCAATGTGTGGGAAGGAGCTTTTAGCATGGCAGATTACAGCTTTCTTCAGATCACAGGTCACAAGACCAAAGGAACTTATATCTATACATCAACAGAACATTTAGCCACTCATTCACCAATCCCGTGCTTTGTGTTGGATGCAATAAATAAGAGAGACTTTGAGTTTCTTGTTCAGAGCGTGGAGATATATATACATGGAGGGTGGAGATATATATATATGTGTGTAAAGGAAACACACATATTTTCCTGTTGGAAAGGAAAAGAAAAATTTTTGTTACCATAAGATAGATGAGACGACAGAGCCAGTGAAACTTATGGGCACACAAATACTTCTTCTTCTCACCCATGGAAATAAACTACTCTTTTAACTTCATTGTCCTTAATGATGATTATATGAATAAACTGTAATCAATATTATGTGAGTAGCAACAATAAATTCACATCTAGGACTATTCCATAGAATAAAATCCAAGGAGTTTTAAACTCCTAAAATTGTAGGAGTTTCTTCATTCTCTCTTCCCTGCCACATGATATAGGGTATCATCAAAAGGAAGCTGAGACTTTGGGGGGTGATGTATGAAAAACTATAAATCTGTAAATCTACCTGGGAAAGGAAATACAGTGAATATCATTATCAAACTGTTAAGAACAGGAAAGAAACTTTTTCTTTTTTATTAAACAATTGAGGTACTCTGAGTTTCTTGTGGTTTGATAACTCCACTATCTTAAATAATGTGTCCCTTTTTTCAAAGAGTAATGGATAGGAAATGTTTTTAATGGTCTAGAATATAAGCTCATTTGAGATGACTATTTTTGATTACAAACCTGTTAATATTTTATTTCTCCACTACTTAAACTTAAAAGTTGACCTGTTTGTGACATTTATCTTATGCTTTGCTGTCTTAGTGTTTTTGGAATAGAAATTCAATCCTTTATTTCATGATACTGGTTGCCAGTGTCCTTTCTGACGAATTGCTTAAAAAATTATCTTCTTCCCCCCCCCATTGTTGACACACATAGGTAGAACATAAAGTGGGTGTGAAGGGGATGGGTAACTTTCTCAGGATGTACACTTCAGGCTAACACCATCTTAAGGCCAGGTACATCCTTCAAAGTCCCCATTTTCCCTAAGAACAACAAGAGAGAAGTACTGCCCATTACTAACCCTTTTGCCAAAGCAGCATTAAGGGACATGAAAAATTTTGTTGATTATAGGCATAAAATATAAACTATTGAAATAAAAAATGTCTGCCTTTGAAGAAACACAATTATGTCTTTTAATCACATTTTCATTTGTAAAGTAACTAATAAAATTTTCACATGGAATATAAATCCTAACTATTATATACCCTAGTTTTCCTTATTTTGCAGCCTTGTGACTATTCATTCAAGAAACAACACAAACTGAACTTTTTGCCATTTGCCAAGTATATTATGCCCTTCCATACCGTTGAAGTTACTTGTTTTTCTAAATGAGGATGATAGTGCTAAACTTTCTGTGCAACCTTAATACCTTGTTGGTATTAGAATATTACATATCCTTGAAGATCTAGGTAAACACCTTCACCAAAATTCTAACTTTCTTATCTATAATTTTAAAAAGAGTTTGTTTATGAATCTCTTACTGTATTTAAGTTAATAATATGAATTAGATTTTTGGACAAGATATACTTCTCAATTTTTTTAATAGAGTTGGATAGTTCAACCATTCATAAATTAATCTATTAAAAGTATAATATATGTTGAACATGTTAACATCTATATTACTGTGTTATCAATAAACACTTAGGAAAAATATGAACTGATGAATCACAATATTAAGAAATTTGTATTATGAAACTTTGCTAGCTACATTCTCTTTAGAAGGGTTGAAAATAAAAGAAGTAATTATAGGAAAATAGCTATTTTAATTAAAATAAATCAAGGGTGAGATAATAGAAGTAATCTTTCTTTGAGTATTGATGTTATAATTTTAGTGGTTCTTTATTTTTTTATCAGAATACATTTTCAGACTCAAAATTACGTACATATTTAAGTGTAACTTCTTTTCCATGATTTTATTTTTAATCTCACTCAGAAGCTGTTTCCTGATTATCGATAATTTTGTAAATAAAATTTTACTTTCTATTTTGTCAGAATTTAAAACTTTGATTCATTCAGTTAAAAACTGAATTTATTTTGAAATATACCTTTAAGAATTTATCATTCAAATTTTAAATCTCCTCCTAAGTAATAAATATCTTCAAAGTAATGATTTTTAACAGATAATGTATTCATTTTTTGTTAAACAATAATTAAACTTTCTTATAATAGCTTTATCTTCACACTTAATATACAAGTATTATATTTCTAATTTTTATAATCTTTTAGAAGATGCAGAAGTGAATCACATAGAGACAATACATTACTAATATTGGTCCCTAAACAAATAATTAAAATATTTTTTCTCAAGATTTAAGTTGCTCATTACTCAGCAAAGAACTGCTGTGAGCCCCAATAAAATAGAGAATAATCACAGATTAATTTAGGTTGCAAAATTGCCAAGTCCTCCCTGAGGAAGAATACTACATCTTTGTCCTTTAATAGAAAAGTCAAGTAGATCATCATTTATTCATTCATTATTGAGTGCATAATAAACCTCAGGTGCCATTTCTTATCCTGAGAAAAGAGCCGATAATGAAACAAAGTAAACTCTCTGTTCACATTTCAGAGGTATTACAATTTGGAGAGTGAGGACATCAACACATGCACATTCACGTACACACAAAACTACACATGCATGCACAGTGCTGGAGTGTCTTAATCATACTAAGGACTGTGAGAAATAATAAAACTAGAATCCCTGAGATCCATCACAAGACTCCCAGGTGTGATCAAGAAATATGGTAACATCTCAGGGTACAAAATCAGTATCCACAAATCAGTAGTTTTTGCATATGCCAATAACAGCCAACTTGAGAAACTAAACACAGACACAATTTCCTTAACAAGAAAATGAAATCCAAGGAATATATCTAACAAAAGAGGCAAAGAACTTCTACAAAGAGAATTATGAAACCCTAAGAAAATAAATAGCTGAAGACATTAACAAATGGAAGAGCATGCCATGCTCTTGGCTGGGAAGAATCAACACTTGTTAAAGTGTCTGTACTACTGAAAGCAACCTACAGATTCAATGCAAAATCATTAAAGTATCAACATCATACTTTGAAAAACTACAAAAAAAACTTCTTCATTTTTGTATGAAACCAGAAAAAGCCCTATATAGCCAAGGATATTCTTAGTAATAAAAACAAAGCTGGTAGCGTCACTCATGAGATGTTAGACTATATTACAAGCCCACAGTGATTAAAACAGCATGGTTTTGGCACAAAGATAGAGACATAGACATATGGAACTAAATAGTAAAGCAAGAAATGAAACCTTTCTTTTATAGTCATCTGATTTTTGCTAAAATAAACAAAAGCATACACTGGGAAAAAGAATTCTTATTTTCCATAAACAGTGCTGGGAGAACTGGATAACCACATGAAAAAGACTGAAGATGGACCCACTTACAAAAGTTGATTCAAGATGGATAAAAGATTTAAATCTATGACAGGCAATGTTAAAAATCATAGAAGAAAGTATGGGGAAAAATCTTGGTAATCTCAGCCTGGGGAAAGATTTTATGAAGATTTCTGTGGCAATTGCAAAAATAATAAAAATAATCAAATGATACTTATTTATAGTTAAAAGCTCCTGCATTGGGTGGCACCTATGGCTCAACAGAGTATGGTGCCAGCCCCATATGCTGGAGGTGGTGGGTTAAAACCCAGCCCTAGCCAAAAACTGCAAAAAAAAAAAAAAAAAAAAGCTTCTGCATAGTGAAGGACACAACAGTCAAAGCAAATAGACAACCTTCAGAATGGGAAATGATATTTGCATGTTACAAATCTCACAGCTTGATAACTTACATCTATAGAGAATTCAAATTAATCAACAGCAACAAAAAAAGAGCGAACAGTCCCATCTATCACTAGGCAATAGATGTAAATAGAACCTTCTCTTAGGAAGATGGATGAATGGCTAGCAAACTTATGTAAAAATGCTCAACATTCATAATCATCAGAGAAATGCAAGTCAAAACCGCCCTGAGATATAACCTGACCCCACTAAGATTAGCCCACATCACAAAGTCCTATGGTTGCAGATACTGACATGAGTGTGGAGGGAGGGGAACACGTATACACTGTTTTGGAACTGCAAACTAATACAGCATCTTTGGAAAGAAGTATGGAGAAACCACAAAGAAATCTAATTGAATCTCACATTTGACCCCATAATCCCACTACTAGGCATCTACGCAGAAGAATTAAAAAAAAAATCCTTTCATTATAAAGACATTTGCACTGGATTGTTTATCACAGCTCAATATACAATTACCAACATGTTGAAAGACGCTAAATACCCAGCAATTCAGGGATGGATTAAGAAATTTTGGTATATGTATACCATGGAGAACTATTCAGCCATTAGGAAAGATGGTGACTTTCCATGTTTTATGTTAACCAGGATGGAGTTGAAACACATTCTTCTCAATAAAGTATCACAAGAATGGTAAAGCAAATATCTAACATACTCAATACTAACATGAAGCCAGTAGAAAATCAAATTCATGCCCACATAGGGAGAAAAACTCGTTTCAATATAGAGCGGATATGAGGGAGGTAGGAGAGGGAAAGGAGGTGGGTTTCCCCACTCACTGGGCACAATATAGGGGTGCATGGCACACTTTTGGGTGTGGAACAGATCTACAAGAGGGACTCTACCTAAAAAATTCAAATATTGTCATTTGGTTATTTGTATCCTCATATTAACCCCAAATTAAACATAAACAAATAAGTAAGCAAAAATCACACCCTTCTGAAGTGTATATATAAATTCAGAAAACCATCACATTAGATATAATATTTTAAACCATGTGATTAGATAACAACAGCAAATAGGCATGTGAACAAAATGAAGATGTTAAAAAATGAATTTATTGGCCCAGAGTAAAAGATTGTACAGCAAAGGAAAAATAAGAAGAACAAATATAGGGAATATATTTTATTCTAGCAAAAATAAACAATGTGGAAGAGAAAGTTAATTGTTGCTAGACTGAAGGTCTTGAATATGCAAGAGCTGATGGAATCTAACATATACATGTACAAATTGAGCTAGAATCATAAGTCTTTCATTCATAGAAATGGCATTGACAATGTTCACATGTTCCCTTATGCTGGTAAGTATATGTATTACAGTAAAAGTTGGATAATGGCCGTTAGTCACTGTTTTAATTTTCTCCGAGGAAAAAGAAGTGGGTCAAATGTGACAATTTCTAAGTGAGTAAATAGAGGAAAAAATATTTTTGAATGAGGACAAACTTTACCATGAAAATAAGAAGGAAAGTGAGAATATGGTCTGAGAAATGGAAAATAGGAAGAAACATAAAATATCATAGAATAAATAACTAGTATGTACCAGTGAAATTTAAACAATTGTCAGAGTCAGAGTAATAGGTGTAAGATGGGATTTAGAGAATAAGTTGAGATAATATGATTCTTGAAACCAAGATAATCTATGTTTTAAATTTGAAATTATTGATGATAGAAAGAAGATGAAATGCAGACTAAGTTGCTGAGGAAAAGAGAGAAGGGCAATCTATTGAGGAAATATGGCATTGGTAGGAGTATGACATTTTGCTACGCAGGAATTCTGACAGAATCATTACTGACATAGTCTTAGAGAGATAAAAGCTGTCATCACATCAACTTCACATTACTTCAAAGAGGAGATGAGTTATACTTTAATGATATAAAATTTTTAATTTCTTTTTTTTAGAAAACAGTGAAGGACACTCATCTGAAAATGATAAATAAGAATTAGGAGGAAATCTAACCTATTTCTAGGTTAGTAGAAAGTTGGTACAAGGAAGGTAGTGTCCATCGAGGAGTACATAGGTTCAGCTAGTGAAAGGCGGAAAAATAAATCCATACACAACATGTTGGGATTAGAGAAGCCCCTTGCTCTGACAGAAAGTGGATTATAGGAGTCCCTTGCTCTGACCAAATGTGGGTTTCAGAAAACATGAAATAAGTGTACTAGGAGTTTGGGAGGAGTAGGATTTTAGATAAGAAAAGGGGACATATAGGAGTGTGTACTGATTAGTATGGAGGAACTGAGAGTTTTCTTATATGGATTTGTGCTATATAACGGTGACTCTTATAAATAGGGGAAAATGTGAAAGGTAAACATAATTAATCATATGCTACATATGATCAGAGCTCTGAATATTGGTGGATATATTTAATGCAGGTTACTTACCCTGAGTGAATTGTGTTCTGGACCTTCGCCTCATTGGTCTGTGTTACTATGGAGACCTGATGTGGGGTGATTTTGTTTGGAACCCATAAGTTGTCTTCTAACGACTGGCGATGATGGTCATAGTGGTTGGTGGTGTTCTGTCTTTGTGTGTGTTATTTCACCATTTTTCATGGCACAGATAATTGTTAACTTGATATAATTATGCCATTCTGATTATTAAATAAACTCTTTCAGAAGAGTGTTATGCTTTCTAATGATGTGATTTTAAAAATTCTTAATATTTGCTTATCTATACTGCACTTGGACAGTTTACTAAATGGATGGCAGATGGTGGGAGCCACGTATCTCATAGTAGGAGTAAGATGTTATAGGTAAACCAGGGGACAAGTCAAAAATAAAACATATGGTAATGGAATGGAGTGGGAGAAATTAGTATGAACTCATGTTCAGCATAATACAAATAGAGATATTACATTTAGAAATATTTATTATGTATACACAGAGGTAAATATACACACATAATTTCTGTCTCTCAGCAGATAGGACTTAAAAGCAAGAAGTTCCAACAACAATGAGTTCACCTAGCACCCAAATCTTGATTTCTATGCCATTCTCCAGGAAAATAAAGCAGGGTTCATTGAGGATATGGCTGATTCTAGGACTGGGAAAACAAGTGTGCATGATAAATCCAGATTATCTTGTAGTTCCAGAAACTCAGAAGTGTTTTATACAATTAACAGTAGATTAAGTTCTGCATTGATGGGAATAGGTAAAAGTCACAGAAATCATCTGAAACAGTTCCCAATCTTTAAGAGCAGGACACGTTTTAAACTAAAAAAATAAGCCAGGCATGGTGGCCCATGCCTATAATCCTAAAACTTTTGGAGGCTGAGGATGGTGAATTATGTGAGCTCAGGAGTTCAAGAACAGCTTGAGTAAAAACAAGACTACATATCTACTAAAAATGTAAAAAAAATCTGGGTGTAGTGGTGGGAACCTATACTCTGAGCTACTTGGGAGGCTGAAGCAAGAGAAACTCTGGAATCCAAGAGTTTGAGGTTGTTGTGAGGTATGTTGCCACAGCACTCTATCCAGGGCAACAGATTGGACTCTGTCTCAAAAAAAAAAAAAAGTAACGATAATGATAAACTAAAAAGTAATGAACTAGTATTAGACTATAACCCATTTTTAAAATATATATCTGCGAATACAGTGGTTTGAACAATGTCACCCAAAGAATATGTTCAAGTACTAACCAATGACATCTGTGATTGTGACACAATTTAAAATAAATTCTCACATATGTAATTAGTTAATAACTTGAGATGAAATAATCCTCCTTTCAGGGATTTAGGAAAAATTCTATATCAAATAGGTAGTATCTTTAGAAGGTAAAGAGTACATATAGAAAGACAAACAGAAACCATGGAAAGACAGAGGCAGAGATTGGAGCGATCCAGCTAAAAAACCAAGGAATCCCAGGAGCCACCAAAGTTGGACAAGAAAGAAGTCGTCCCTAGAGGCTGCAGAAGGACCAAGGCCTCACTAACACTTTGATTCTAGAGTTGTGTTCTCCAGAATTGTGAGAGTACAAATAAATATCTGCTGTCTTATGAGATCGCCTGCAGTAATTTACTATAGTAACCATGGAAAATTCATGTGCTAATTTCACACTGATATCAATAAATGATTAAACAAATACACACATGGTGGACTATAGACAAATACGTTGTGCACAGCAATTCCAAAAGCATCCTTAAAAAAATGAAGCATAACAAGCCATTCTTTAAATGTGCCCTGCAATTAGTGACATTATTACAAATGCAATGAGACAAGAAGAAAAATAAAAAATAAACTTTTCAGTGGAGAAACAGCAAATTCTATGACAATGAGGTAATCAAGTTTGACATTAACAGTAATACAGTCTTATTTCTGCTGCCAAGGTGTAATGCAAATTAAAACCACAATGGTCTGTGACCTTATCCCTGTTTGAATGATGTTTATTGAAAAGATCAAAAACAATAGTTTCTGGCATGGATGCAAGAGAATGGAATGGTTATATACTGTTTGTGCCACTGCAGAATAGTACAAACTCTGTGGAAAAGAATGTGGAGATTCCTCAAAGAACTAAAAGTAGACCTACTATTCAATCCAGTAATCTCACTGCTGAGTATTCAACCAAGGAAGGTTAAAAAAAAAAAGTAAAAAAGACACCAGTATTCAAATGAGTACATCAGCACAATTTTTAATTACAAAGGTGTGGCATACTTTGTATATACACACACGGAAAATATTTATATCATATCTAGATACAAAATGTGTAGTTTTAATTGATATATACCCATTTGATAATAAAATCTATAAACTCATTCTTTAGAGATTTAAATGATTTAAAAATTTTACATTTATTGTATACTCTTATATGTAATTCATGATAGCTTTTACTTCTTCATATACAATCCATATTTTTGTTTTTGTAGATACAGAGTCTCACTGTATTGCCCTCACTAGAGTGCTGTGGCGTCACACTGCTCACAGCAACCTCAAACTCCCGGGCTTAGGCGATTCTCTTGCCTCAGCCTCCCGAGTAGCTGGGACTACAGGCGCCCGCCACAGCACCCGGCTATTTTTCTGTTTTGCAGTTTGGCCGAGACTGGGTTTGAACCCACCACCTTTGGCATATGGGGCCAGTGC
>CAUYON010140747.1:0-11046 GCA_963573935.1 Arctocebus calabarensis
AGTATCAGACCACATTCTCTGGTGGGTCAGGGTCACTGACTGTGTGTCCCTCTTTGTCCCCACTAGGAGGGAAATGATTTGACCCTCTACTTCAGGGAGCTCAGACTGATGAGGACCTCTCAGGCAGCCAGCAGGGAGATGAGCTCCCTGGTTCCGGTCTTTCCTCCTTGAACTATCTCCTCCACCACCTTCCAGGGCTCCTACCTGGATGTTGACACCATGTCATGGTTCTTGGAGAAACTGCAGAGAAGGTGAGTGTCCAAGGCACAGTGCTGACTGCCACCTACCAGCTGTGTCTGTGGATGTCTGTGCAGCTCCTCTGAGCTTCACTTTACTGCTCTGCAAAGTGCTCAGAGGATGAACTTCATGGGTTTTTTTGTGGAGAGTAGATGAAATGAGAGGTGGCACCTGTGTTCCTTGCTCCTGCCTCTATGGAGAGGCTACACGGGGTGCTGTGGCTGTTCCCATTTACCATCTGTCTCTCTGCTCACAGAAGGCACTCTCTGCCTCACACCTCAATAGCCCACACCCCTCCCTGTGTGGGAAAAGCACAGGGAGAGCAAACTTTGTCCTACTTGGAGAGGTCTGAGTTTTCTTGGGAGACCAGTGTTTCCTAGTGGGGAAAGAGTACCCAGGAGGGCTCAGATATCTGCAAAGGCTCTGTGGGACTCATTCATTAACCAACTGCATTGGGCAGGCACCTTTTAGAAACTTAGCTTAATTCAATGAACAAAGAAAATGACAGAACTTGGGCCGCAGCTCTTTGCAGGGAGGCAGGAAGTCAGAGCAGACACCAGGAAGTCAAGTCCTCCTCCTGGAGGACTTCCGGCATCTTCTATGCAGGGCAAAAAATCCCAGATTCTGACCAGAATGACAAACACCATGACCAACTCAAAAGCCTTTGAGGTCCAATGACAGAACCCCTGATCCTTCAGAGTATGTGGATTTGTGGAGTGTAGCTGGGGAGAGAGGCCAGATCCTGGGTGTCACACACTTGACAACTCCCAGGAGAGGGCTTAGGTTGGGGGATTCAGGGAAGAAATGACTCAGGAAGAGCTGTGGGTGTGGTTCCCTTCCCACCTCTGCCTTTCCACTCCACCACACGGTCCCTTCCTGCCCGCAGCACCAAGGCCCCTGCCTGGAGTGATGATGAGCACCCTGCTCACACTCTGGGCCCCAGTCACACCCCTGAGTGCCCAGGGGTGCCAAGGTGAATGTGGTGGGTGTGGCTGACAATGGCAATGGGAAGTGGGGGTCCACAGTGGTGTATCCATTCCTGCCCCATGAGTAGCAGATACAACTGGGGTAAGTCGTTCTGACCTCTAGACTAGAGGTTCAGGCCCAGGTACCCTGAACCACACAGTGCTCGGGGGTGCCCTGGGAAGGGTGTAGGAGGAAACGTCAGGCCTCTGACTCAGCTTCCACTGGCAGTCCCCAGGACTACCTCGTCCATCTGTATCTCCTCTGGTCCTTGAGCAGCCTCTGAACTTGGCAGGCCTCATGGTGGAGGTGGCTCGTATAGAGGTCACCCCATCTACATCATACCCGGGGCATCAAGGAAACATTGCTCTTGCCTGGCTGGATCACCTGGGGCCCATCTGGGCAGACACAGAGGGTGAGATGGCCACACTTGTCAGCTTCCCAATGGTGGAGTTTGGAACTGAAGTTGCCTTTACTGTGGGGAGGTCACGGTGTGTATGGAAAACCCAGTAGGGAGTAACAGATGCCTCTGACTTCCTGTCCTATTCCATCTCCTGCTCATTCTGCAGATCAACAGACTCTCTCATTGCTGGCCCTACAGTCTGCCTCACCAGGGCTGGGAGGACAGAGGCTTGCTCTGGTGTCAGGGGCACCTGCATCCCTCTATCTGCCACTTTATATGGAGCTGACATCAGGGCCAGGGCCAAGGGCAGCAGCAGCAGTTAGGACAGGGCCGCTGCCAGTGACAACAGGAAAGGCACAACCAGAGGCAATTCCAGGGCTCTGCCGTCCTTGTGCTGTGCATGAGAAGCAGCAGCAGCGGTTGGTGCAGCCTCGCATCATGGCCTACACACCCAAACACCTGACTGAGCAGCTGACGCTCATGGACGTGGTGAGCAGCTGCTCAGACCCCCTTCCCTGACCACAGGCCAACCATCTGGTCCCACCCTGCTCCAAGTCATATGAGCCATGCCCCCTGATGAGTTTCTTCCTTTAACTGCTGTCCCTGTGTCTGTGTGGTAGCCGCACACAGCAGCTGTGCACAGACAATGGGAGGGGTCAGAGCACAGGGTGAGTGGGGCCCAGCCCACTTGATGCAGGAGCAGCCCACTGAGCAGGCCCCTGGGCTGCTTGCCTGCCCTCACTAGCCTCTGCAATTACTAGACACTTGACACATATTCCATTGCACACCAGACACCCCCACGGAGCCCCTGGAGGTAACTGCCCCAGTCAATGGGTGTCTCAATGGAAAGAAGGCCTCGCAAACAGGTGGCCTCAGGAAGGGCAGGACTCAGCCACCTTGTGGAGGGGTGTCCCTGAGGACGGACTGGGGGAACATATCACATGCTATTCTCTACTTATCTGGCTCTCCGCATGTGGTTCCCTCAGTGAAAGGACAATGAAACCCCGGTGCTCTGACTAGTCTGGGAAAGCCAATTCCAAAGCTCAGAATATGGGCACCTGTCTGGGTAAGTGGTGACTACATACTCAGACCTGATCTGGGCCGGGCCCATGTGCATCTTTCTTTCTCCCCAGGAGAAGTTCAAGAAGGTTCTTCCCTGGGAGTGCCTAGGGTCCATTTGGAGTAATTGGGAGAAGGAGGACAAGGAGCTTGTGGCACCCACGGTCTGGGTTGCCCTCACTCACTCTTTCAGGGTGGCTACTTTTTAGTAACTATTTGCCTGGGGACCTGCACCATGAAGGCCCAGGACAGTGCCAGGGTGCTGGAGCTGTGGATCCAGGTGACCAGGGTAAGAGGCTATGGGAGGGCCCATGAAAAAGCCAGGGTGTTGGGGCTCTGGACCCAAGTGGCCCGGGTAAGCTGTGGGAGGGTCCAGGACACTCGTTTTCCCCTCTGTCAAATGTCAAGTTTGCTGAACAGGGTCTGAGACCCTGAACAGCCTCTAGCCCTTCCTGTCAGGGGCACAATGACTTTGACTTCCATGCCCAGTGGTGGGGTGCACTTCCCACCTGGACACCTACCCTAGGTTCAACTATAATCGTCCTCCCTGTGTAAAACTCACTGGGGCCCAGATTGCTCGCCTGTGCCTCCTTGGGCCTCTGCCTCCACAGAGGAGAAAGCTCAGCAGAGGGGGTGAATCTGAGGCAGTGGGGCTTCAACTCCCCAACTCATGGTGCATCCACTTCCCTCCTGAGGAGTGCGTGGCCCATCCATTGGCTGAAGAAACCCTGGAGGGCAGTATCCCGGTGGGTGGGCTTCTGTCTCCTGTGCTGCACCCACCTCCTCCCCCTGGTCTGCCATGTTCCCTCAGCAGACTGCGAGGGCACGGGAGGCTAGGACATGTGGAGGCAAGGATAGGGGCTGGACAGGGCCTCTCAGTCCCCTGGGATGGTAGCCCCAAAAGTCTAAGTCAGGACCTAGTTTTCTTCACTGTGGGGAATGGGATTTTGCACATTGGAGACATTCAAGTGTCTACTACACAGCAAACTAAACTGCGCAACTGAGTGGCCGAGCTGAAAGAGGACTGGGCCAGGTAACCAGCAGGCTAGTGCCCGCCCTAGTCCTGTGGACCCCCTGGGACTCAGAAACCCAGAGGAAATGCAAATGCTGCCAGCATGGACCCTTTCACTTCCCAGTGAGAGGGACATGAACTCACCCTCCTCCCCGTTACTCCCTCACTTCTTTCTTTCTCCTCTGCACAGTGAAAGCTCCAGAGCTTATGACAAACTGTGTGCACGGGATAATGACATAAAACGGGAAAAGCTGGTAAAGGCAAAGGGGGGCCATAGATGGGGACAAGTGTTTGGTGGACAGGGAAAGTGGCAAATCTGGAAAGGGTCACAGGCCAGGCATTTTTGGTTAATTTTCTTGCTGAAAGTTGACCTGAAAAGGACCAGTCATCCATCCTGTCCAGTCTGACAAAGAAAAGAGAGAAGCATCTGTCCCCGGGGGTGGGTGCAGGCAGCGGCTCTGGCCATGGGGCTCTACTGGCTGTTCCACAGGGATCAGCAGCAGACTTAGCAGGGCTGTGGTTCCCACCTTGGTCTCACAACTTATGGAGCTTCCACCAGGCCTTGGGGAAATGTGGTGGAAGGGACTTCCTTCTGTCCCCAGACCAGCCAGAAATTCTTCACTGTACATATATATGCATGATTCAATTTTTAAAGATACACATATGATTTTTTAATTAAATCAAAACTGTGTACATTAATGCAATCACGGTGTAGAATATGCTAATTTCATATACAATTTGAAATATTTTGATCAAACTGAAACCAGACATTCTTCAGGAGGCCACACCCCTGCCGTTGGGTGTGTTGTGAGGGCAGCTGGGGCAGGATCTCCAGATGTAGGAAGAGCTGAGCTACACAGCAGGTGGGTGTAGGACACAGGGTGAGTGTAGAACCAGAGCTCATTGAAGTGACTGTAAGTCTCAACTGGCTGAGTCTGGCCAGGTGTCCACAGTGCAAGGTCAGGGGAAGCTGAGTGAGGGGAGGATGGTGTCACTGACCTTGTCCTCACCTTGGCAGGTGGGGGTCTGCCCAGTGGCTACCATTGAAATAAACCCCCAGAGAGCCAAGATGATGCAGCGTAGATGGAAGGTGAGCCTTTCATGGTAGGGCTGGGGACAGCCACGGGGACAGAGGGCACGGCCCACCTCCCAGCTGGGGCCTCCTCATCATCAGAGCAGGGGCCTCTTCCTAGGCCCTCCCTCCTGCAGCTGGTACCTGAAGGCCCTCATCAGTGGGACCACGGCCAGGGCCCAGAGGAGCTGGGCTAAGCTTGCCCTTAGGGAAGGGTCGGGGTGGGATAACAAGACTCTGTGACCTGGGAACATCCCAGTGCTCTAGGTGACCACGGGTGTAGCTGGGGGAGGAGAGGGAGAGAACTGGAGGGAGCTGAAGGTCTCTGGCTGCTCCAAGTAGGAGACCTGGGTGGGCCCCAGGAGACAGGCGTGATGAGATTCTGGGGGACAGGACTGGGCAGGCCACCTGCAGGTGTGTGCTCATCATCACTCCCACCCCAATGACACAAGGCATCATTTTCTTTCTCAGAACCTTCGTCATATACCTAGTCCTGCTGCATACGCACAATGATATGGATGTGAGTGTTCTGGGGAGGAACCCTGTGTCCAGAATCCTGAGGCTGGGGAGGGACACTCCTAGTCTGAGCCTTGAGAACTCAGCACTCAACAAACTCACCCCAGAGACCTCCCAGGTGGGCTGTGATCTGGGGAGTCAGGCTTCACATCAGTCTCCAGTCCTTGCCCCCGAGGCAGAAGCTGCCGAGTTGCCTGACTACTGAGCTTCCCGGGCTTCTGACTGGGCTGGACGCAGCCTCTCCCTCAGATGCTGCCCACAGGAGGAGATGAAATTGGCCGTTCCACACTCAGGAAGCTCCAAAGTGGCTTCCAACTGTCTTAAAGAATTCATGGCCCTACATGTCATGAGGGAGGTTTGGGACAGAAGGCCCAGGAGCTTCAGCTCCCACGCCCACTCCTTCCCAGCCCAGAGCTTGATGGGGGTGCAATTTCTGTTCTGTGAAGGTCCCTGTGACCCTGGATGACCTGCAGTGAGGGAGCCCAGGGAGCAGGCATTCCTGGGTTAGGGGCCTCTCTGTCTGGCATTGGCTGTGCCTCCTTGCAGGGAAATGTGCTCAACATAACAAAAAGGGGTAGGTGGACACCTGGGTCGTCTCTCTGGGGGAGCAGAAGATGTGGGTATCAGAGACTCCTCTGGGTGGACATTCCCTGGCTCCATCCTCTACATGGTAGATTTCCTGGGAGGGTTTGACATACACAGAAGGAGGAATCTGTCCCCATGAAGCCTACAGGACAAGAAAGAAAACAAAGTCCTACAGAAAGGGCAGTTTCTCTCCAACTCTGAGGACAAGCTGGGTCTGCACTTGATTGGAGGGGAGAAGGGAATCACTCTGGAGTAAAGCCCCAGAAAGTGGTTCCATCCCCTCCCCCACACGGCCCTTCAGAATGCTCCCTCCAGGCCCAGTCAACATCCATCTTTCTCTCTGGCTCCAGGCCATCAAGATCCTCCAGCAGATGCAGCTGCTTCAAGTGACTGCCGATAATTTCCCCTTTGAACCTGACACAGAATTTCAGTCCTGGTTCCAAACCATGAAGTGACTGGGCAAGTGCGACAGGTGAGGGTCTGCAAGGTTGGCAGAGGGAGGGGGGAGCAATGTGCACCTCTGCTCAGGACTCTCTCTGGTGGCCAGCTGCAAAGAGCCTGTGTCCATTGTTCCCTGGTCATCATCGTTCCCTGGTGCACGGTGACTGTTGGGTGCCAGGAGTCCAGGCCTGCCAGGCTTCACCTGAAAGGGGGGCCTGAGTTTTGATTCCTGGTGGCCTCATAGCTGCCTCTATGTTCTACAGCCACAAGTTCTCCCATGAGCTGGAGCCCCAATTTAAATAGGCCAACAACATCAAAGCCGAGGAGACCTGCCCTGGAACTGTGTACACGTTTCACTGATGTTTCTTTACTCTTCCCTTTCACCCCCTTGTGGCACCATTTGTTTATTCTCTCCTCCCACCCCCTTAAGGTACCGCTTATTGACCTTGTTCTTACATCCCCTTGAAACATGTTTTTATTTCTCTTCCCTTCCACTCCCTTTTCCTGTTATCTATATTTCTTATTATTTGCCCCTCATCCCTGGTTTTTACTTATAGTAATAAATAGATGTTACACATTGTTATCATTCTTCCTCGTGATTTTTTTCTCTATAGCTTTCATACATATCTGTATCATTTTGAGAGTGTGCTCTGTGAATTCACAGATGTCACAGGCATGAAACTTTGTATGATCTGAGTCTTTAGCCATGTATGGGAACTGAAGGTAGCTGTGTGGAGCTCCATTTCTCCTGTATAGTGTTTCTGTGAAACATCATAGGTCACAGCAACCTCAAATTCCTGGGGTGAAGCGATTCTCATGCCTCAGACTCCCAAGTAGCTGGCACTACAGGCACCACCAAAGTGCTTGGCTACGTTTAGAGACGAGGTCTCGCTCTGGCTCAGGCTGGTCTCGAACCTGTGAGCTCAGACATTCCACCTACCTTGGCCTCCCAAGTGCTGGGATTACAGACATCCCAATTCTTTTATTGTTTACTACAGTTCATGGCATGGATGTAGAACTCCTCCAAACTGACTTCATGTCTCCAGTTTCACCCTAATAGCAGCACCAGACAAAACACTACATGTTGATCTCTATTATGAAAAGTGAGTGTAGATCATCACCAAGGTTCATCCTCACTCTCCACTCACGCCAACTGAGAATTAGGAGGAATTCAGGAGGTCGGTCAAGCTGAAAAGAGTGGGTCACAGAGGAGGTGGACACAGGGTCACCCATGGTGGTAGAGTTTGTCCTGCCGACTCCACTCTGGAGGTGTAGATGGCCTGAAGGTTGATGAAAATGCCAGAAGGCAGGTTTGTTAGTGTTCAGTTATCATACAGTAATTCGTTTTGTAGGCGCTGACTGTCAATAACAGCTTCTTTGGTGCTGCCCAAGCAACATTTTGTGGACCAGGGAACCATTCCACACTATCTTCTAGTACTAAACTCATTTCAAATACAAATAAATACTTTGCTACTAGCACCACCACCCTAAACATACCCTACCTGGTATTTCTTGCCAGCTCCTCCATGTGCTTGAAGCATCTCCCATTCTCATGTGACTTTAGAGTACTAACGATGTTAACTCCTCATCACCAAAATTTGAGGGCCTGTGGGTTGGAGAAGCTTCACTTCTTGTGCTAGTGTAAGGGGAGAGTAAATACCATGTTTGTTCTATTTCTTTCTTCTCTTTTCTCCTGAAGTGTGTAATGGAATGCAATGGTAAAAGGGGATTCTAGCACCAGACTGTCCAGATTCTTTCCCTAACTCTATTATTATTTGTGTGACCTCAGGAGTATTATTTAAGTAATGTCCCTTTGCGTTTGCTATCAAATGAAGATTGCGTCACTGTAATTGCTGTGAACATTAAATGACTTGATATTTATAAAGTTCTTTAGACATTGGTGGCACATTGTATCACCCTGGTAATTACTTACAATTATTAAGAGTCCTGATTTAAAATTTGGCGTTTTAAGTCATATTGCTGGTTTAAAAGTATGAGTCCTCCTTTTGAGCGCATAAGTAATAAGAGCATATTCTTGAAAAAAGTCAGAGGCTTTAGGTCAGATGAAAATTTTGCTGGGAACATTGGCTCACAGCTGTCATCCTAGCACGCTGGAAGGCTGAGGTTGGTGTGTTGCCTGAGTTTAGGAGGTGGAGACCAACCTGAGCAAGAGTGACACCTCGTCTCTATGAGAAATAGAAAAATTTGATGGGTACATGGTGGACACATGTAGTCCCAGCTATAGGGGATGTTGAAGAGTTTGTGGTTGCTCTGAGCTCTGACACCATGGCACTGTAGCCTGGGGCAACAATGTGAGACTCTGTCTGAAAGGAAAGAAATTTTACTGATATGTACCATCTTTGCTCTAACTCCCCATGCATTCTTTTCACTTACCACCTCTTCCCTTGCACAGCTTGGCAGCTACTCCAATACTTGTGGAAAATGTCAAAACCTACTCAATCTTTCAGTTTAGTTGATCTTGTGGCTACTGGTCCCCATCCTGATTTCCTTATGAAATAATCAGAATCCCACTGGTGATTTCCCATGAGGCAGTGCCACTTTTCACTTGCTCATAATTATCACTGAGTTTTCAAATGAAGGAAAAAAAAACCCACAGGGTGGTGCTTATATAAGCAATAAAACTTCTACTTGGTGCATCAAAAAAAGGGGGCCTCACAGTGGACATGTAGTTGTGTCTCGTGGCACTTGAGGAGCTGCACTGTGGTTGCCGTGGAAACAGAGCTGAACTTTAAGGTTTTCACTGTCGTTCACTGAGCATTTCGAGACCAATGTGCAGTAACATAAGTTTTTTTCTCACTGAATTATACAACATCAGTTACAGGAATCAGCAGGGATGGAAGATAAAGACTACCTGAGACAACATTCATCACACACACTCATACACACAAGTAACATTTAAGAATCATAAGTGCAAATAATGTCTTTGAGAAAATATTTCCTTTTTTTCTAACTCAGGTTTTTAAAATGTCCATTCCAATGCAATTTTCTCACCCTTCTGTATTTATAAGTGCCATTTGTAAGATTATTGTAAAGATTTCTTCTTTATAATATTGGTGAGAATAGTGGTTATGAATGATCTCTAATATCTCTCTCATCAATGATTCCACTGATGCACATGACAAGTAAATTGATCACAGAGACATCAGGACATGAGAATTTTTAATGACTTCATTCCATGCATAATTATTCTAAAGTATGAATCTGAATATCTAGAGGAATACACACATAAGGTTAGGTAAAGAGAAAAATAATCACAAACATTCATATTGTGATTTTAGTTACAAAGAGTCAATGGGCTGGAAGTGAAATGGTTTCTCAAAGGAAGTAAACAATGGACAAAATTCTCAGAAATGTAAGTGAGAATGATCATATTTGTAATACAATATATGTCTTGTAAGTCAAATCTGAAAACTAAGTATAGATACATCTTCATATCCCCAGATAGGAGAGCACCGTTACACAGGCAGAAAGTACTTCATGATATTTCCATAATAATTGTGTTAACCACTTCTCCTAGTGTGACCCAACTAATGAAAAGAAAAGCTAAAGGATATGGGTTATAGCCTGAAAGAACCCTATCTCCTAGGCTACCCTAGGACTTTATTATGCTTCCCTCCTTCTTTTGGGTGGAGTGTCTGAATTAGTATAACATTCTCACCCCAGCCAGTGAGTTCTCTGATCACTGACGTTGGCCATCCCTGTTCACTTCCCTGTGGCCATGGTCCTCTCTCCTGCCATGTCTCTGGGCAAAGCTGACCCATCTGCTAACTTTGTGAGTGGCTGTTGCTTTATGGTCAATTCTCCCATAAACACTAGTCTGACCCGGTAGCTATTCTGTAAGCCAACTTATTTAAAAATATTGCACTACGTTCTGGAACGAGTCCCTCTTTATCTTGAAGATTTCTTTAAGTACCCAAACAGAAATCTGGGTTTTGTTTTGTTTTGTTTTCAATGAGTAATCTACATTTTTAGTGCTTTAAGGATTGATTTAGTATTTCCATTCAATATTTAATCATCTTCCTATCTTCTTGTGAATTTTTCAAAAATCCCACCAGGACACAAACTAAAGATAACATACACCACAATGCATTGTAAAGTATTCAAAATGGTCCTGCGTTACCATGGACATTAGTTATTTTTGGTATGTAAGTTCATTACCTCATTTTTCTTTTGATTTCTATTTTTTTAATTGTATTTATATTTTTCCCAACTTTTGGTTTTTTATTCAATCATAGCTCTGTACATTAATGCAATCGTGAGTTACAATGTGCTGGCTTTATGTGCAATTAGAAATATTTTCACCTACCTGGTTAACATAGCCTTCTTCATCAGGGTATTTATGTTGTACATTTAGTAAATTTCACATGTACCCTTGTAAAATTCACAGTACATGTAGTCCAACTAATTGCCTTCTCTTCATACATCCTACCCCCTTCCCTTCCCCTTGCTATCCCTTTTCCTCATATTCTTGGCTATAATTGGATTAAAGGTTTCATATAAAAGCTATAGCTTGGTTTCATACTAGGGCTGCATATATTGGATGCTTTTTATTCTACTCTTAAGATACTTTGCTAAGAATATGTTCCAGCTCCAGCTATGTAAACATTAAAAAGGTAAAATCTCCATCCTTTTTTAAGGCTGCATACTATTCCATGGTGTACATATAGACAATATATTAATCCATTCGTGGGTTGATGGGCACTTGGGTTTCTTCCATGAATTAGCAATTATGAATTG
>CAUYON010140750.1:0-14249 GCA_963573935.1 Arctocebus calabarensis
ATTGCAACACCTGCTTTTTTCTGTTTTCCATTTGCCTGGAATATAGATGACCATCCCTTCACCTTGAGTCTAAATTTATCTTTTAAGGTAAGATGAGATTCTTGTATGCAGCAGATATCTGGCCTGAGTTTTTGTATCCAGTTAGCCAACCTATACCTCTTTAGATGACAATTTAAACCATTCACATTAATTGAAAACAATGATAAATCTTTAGAAAGTCCAGTGGACATTTTTAATTATTTCATCCCTGTGGAAGTTGAAATTTGATAAAAAGTTTCTGGGTGAGTTCACTTTTCTGGTGGAGCATTATGCTGGTTATGGAGGATACATCTGAGAATATCCTGGAGAGCTGGTTTAGTTATAGCAAATTTCTTCAATGTGTGGATGTCGTTAAAGTATTTCATTTGTCCATCATAAATGAAACTCAGTTTAGCTGGGTACAGGATCCTGGGTTGAAAGTTCTTTTGTTTTAGGAGATTAAAAGTCAATAATCATTCTCTTCTAGCTTGAAAGGTTTGATCAGAGAGACCTGAAGTTATTCTAATATTCTTCCCTTTGTAGGTAAAGGATTTCTTACATCTGGCTGCTTTCAGAATTTTCTCCTTCATATTAACTTTCATGAAATTAATTATGATGTGCCTGGGGAATGTCTTAATGGGGTTGAGTCATGCTGGGGTTCTGAAAGTGTCTGCTATCTGAATTTCAGAATCTCTTGGCATGTCTGGAAAGTTCTCTTTCATAATCTCATTAAGAAGAGACTCTGTGCCTAGTGATGCCACTTCATCATTTTCAGGTATCCCTATAAGACGAATATTGGTTTTCTTCAAGTTATCCCAGAGCTATCTGAGAGAATGATCCATTTTTGCCTTCCATTTCTCTACCTCTTTGGAAGTTTGGGAGTATTCCAAAGTTTTGTCTTCCATGTCAGAAATCCTTTCTTCTGCCTGTTCCATTCTGTTACTGAGGGATTCTACTGTATTTTTCAGATTTTGAGGTCTGTAACTTCTTGTCTCGATGTGTCAAAATCTTAGGTCATTTTGTCTTTGAATTCATTGAATTCTTGAGACATCTTTTGGGTCATCTTTTGGACTACTGCCTGAAATTCCAATTCCATCTTTTCCTCCATTTTGCTGATCTTATTTGCTATCCAGACTCTGAATTCAATTTCTGATATCTCAGCCATTTGCTTATGCATGGGATCTTGTGCAGTATCTACCTTGTCATTCCTTGAGGGAGTTGACCTACTCTGATTATTCATATTGCCAGAGTTTTTCTGTTGATTCCACCTCATGATTATTTTTCACTGTTGCCTATGACCGTCCTCAGAGTTGGGGAGGTTTCTCTCCCAGATTAGACCCTGGCAGGATTACACTGTTGTTGCTGGATCTTTGTAGGGAGTGACCATGTGTAGCTCCTTTGATACTGCCCCACCCAGGGAGTTCTGGCTATGGTAGCAGCTCCGGAGTATGGCATGCCCAGATCCAGCAGCAGGGCATGGGATGGGGCACCGGTGGCCTTTGCAAAGGGAGCCTGTGCCTCCAAGAGTCTCTGAGTGGGAGGAGGGCTCCGGTGGGAGGGCGGTGGGCCTGGGGCCAGATCGGAGCCAAGCAGGGTCCCGGCAGGTGGCAGGCTGAGGCCAGGCAGGGCACAGATTGGCACCATGCTCAGTAGACTTCCTGGCCACTGCTGGTGGCGGGCCAAGGCCCAGTGAGTGCCAATCTGGCCCTCTGGGAGTCCCGGTGGAGTTCCTGGCTGCTGGTGGTTGTGGCCAAGGCCCTGCAGGATACCAATCAGGGCACACAGGATTCCGGGCAGACTAGAGTTCCTGGCCGGTGGTGGGCCTGAGGCACAGATCGCAGCTGGGTGGGGCCGAGGCCAGGTGGAGCACCAGATCGGCACCAGGAGGGAATCCTGGTGGACTTCCTGGCAGCTGCTGGCAGCAGGCCACCAATTGGGGCCACGCGGGAGTCCCAGCAGAATTCCTGGCCACTCCTGGTGGTGGGTTAAGGCCTGGTGGGGTGCCAATCAAGGCCACACAGGGGGGCCGGGGAAGTGGAGTTCCTGGCCACTATGGGCTGCAGGCCTGGGGCATGGATTGGAACCGAGTGGGGGTCCCGGCTAGTGGCAGCCCAAGGCCGGTGAGAGTCCTGGTGGACTTCCTGACTGCTGCTCGCGAGGGCCTAGGCCTGGCAGGGAGCCAAGCGAGGCCCACAGGAGTCCCGGCGGAGTTCCTGGACGCTGCTGGAGGCGGATCAAGTCCCTGCAGGGTGCCAATCGGGGCCACGCAGGGGTCTGAGCAGAGTGGAGTTCCTGGCCACTGTGGGTGGTGGGCCTCAGGCATGGATAGGAGCCAGCCAGGGGTCTTGGCCAGCTGCAGGCAGAGGCTCAGTGGGGCACAGATCGGCACCTTGCGGGAGTCCCAGTGGACTTCCTGGCCACTGCTGTCAGTGGGCTAAGGCCTGGTGGTGTGCAAATTGGGGTGCCTGGGAGTCCCGGCAGAGTTCCTGGCCTGGGGGCTGGTGGGGGCTCGGTGGGGCCCTGAAGTCTCTTACTTGGTGGGCCACCTGGTCCAGCAGATAGGGAGGGTGGGTGCTGCTCAAGTCCTCCTCCCTCAGTTTCAGCAGAGGTCAGGCTTCTGGTGCATCAGGGAAGGGGGGAATGGAGTCCTGGAAGTTCAGACTGGCAGAAAACTTTAGTTCAGTTTTTTTGCCTGAAGCTTGGTTTCTGGAAGTCCCAGCTTTCTTCAGGGGTGACCTGCAGTTATCACTTCTCTTTCTCTCAGCTGGGCTCCCAGGCTTCAGCTCAATTGGGCAGTTTCTGGAGGTTATCTTTCTTTTTGGACAGGAGCCTCTGTCGGAAGCTGCTTCCAGTTGGCCATCTTGCCCCTCCCCCAGGGTTTCATGCACTCTCCAAAACAGCCTGCCTGGATTTTATCTGGAATTACATTGAATCCAAAGAACAACTTGGGTAGAGATCTTGACAATACTGAGTCTTCCAACTTAGGAATACAGATTATTTCTCTATCTAATTAGGTCTTATTTAGTTTTTCTTAGAGTTTTTAGTGTACAGATGTTTTTCGTCTTTTTCCATAGTTACCCCTAAATATTTTATATTTTGGAAGCTATTGTAAATGATTTTTAAATTTTTATATTAGTTTTGAGTGTAGCTAGTATATAGAAATATAATTACTTGTATATTGACCTTGAATTCTCAATTTTGCTAAGCTTACTTATTAGTTCTCTTAGTTTTTTGGTAGACTTCATCAGATTTCCTACAGAAACAATCATATTTTCTGAGAATAATGACAGCTTTACTTTTTTCCTTTCCAATCAAGTGTCTTTTGTTTCCCTTTCTTGCCTTGTTTAACTGGATAGGGCACCAGTTCAATGTTCAAAATGGAGAGGGTTGTTTTTAAAACAAACATTAAGGTAGACATTTTTGTCATGTTCCCAAAGTTAGAAGAGTTTTCAGAGACAGATAAGAGGGGAACTGTTCAAGGATCCAAATTCCAAACAATTCTCATATTAAATTATTTTGATCCGCTAAGGCATTCACATGTAAATCTTACTTTGGTAAAAAAACTACATGAAATATTAGAGCTTATTTCTCTACATTTGATTTAGTGAAATTTCTAAGGAAGACCCTTGATTTGGGCAGATATGCATGCCATACCCAAAGAGAAGAAGAAACCACTATGGACTTTGGAGCGATCACATCTGCCTGCTAACCGTCACTAAGGCAAATGGCTGGGGGAGGAGAGTCAGTTGCAGGAAAGGTTGTGCCCGAGCACTTCCAACTCTCAACTTCCATGTTTTTCACATTAGATCAGAGCCAGGATTGGAATGAGAAACAGCACTTCTAAAGACACTGAGTAACCTTGCTTGGGCATCTAAAAAGGAGGTGAATACTCACATGCACACAATGCATACACTGCCTGCCACACCTGCTTTCCTGTAACACCATATTCTTTCTTATAATTATTTGATATCTACCACCACCTGCCTTGTTGAATATTAAAGTAAGTTAAGAAAAAACATGAGACTGGATGCAGTGGGTCATGCCTGTAATCCTAGCAGTGTGGGAGGCAGAGACGGGCAGATCTTGGGAGCTCAGGAGTTCAAGAACAGCCTGAGCAAGAGCAAGACTTTCTAAAAGTAGAAAAACTAGCAGGGCATTGTGATGAGTACCTGTAGTCTCAGCTACTCAGTGGCTGAGGCAAGAGGATCACTTGAGCCCAAGACTTTGAGGTTGCTGTGAGCTCTAACACCATAGCACTCTAGTGAGGACAAGAGAATGAGACTCTGTCTCAAAAAAAAAAAGAGGATAGCTCAAGCCCAAGACTTTGAGGTTGCTGTGAGCTGTGACACCATGGCAGCAGGAAATGAGACTCTTCTCAAAAAACAACAACAACAAAAAAACATAAATTGACCTAAATTGTCTAACAGTAGCTCTGCTACCCAGGCATGGCCACGTCTAACATCTGACAGCACATAGGGTAATATACACTCACAAAACTTTCTAATCATAAATCTCTGAGAAAGTGAATAACAGTTTCCCTGCATGGAATCCAATATCCCTCATCATTTTTTCTGGGCATTCTCCTACTCCCCATCCCTCCTTACTCTCAGCACAGTGCTTAGCTGATTATACTATGAGCATGCACATTTTCTATTTGGGAAACAAAATCAGTATATGGGTTAGTGATCTCTGGTCAAGTTTCTTAGGTCCAGACTAGAAAATAACTAATAGCCAGCTCCATAAACACAGAGGCATCAATCTGGTTTACTGATTCTATGCTCAGGGACTTTTTATTGTTTATTTATTTATTTACTTACTTACTATGTGACTGCTATGGTCTGAATGTTTATGCCCCCCACCCCAATTCATATGTTGAAATCTGTTTTCCCAACGTGATGGTATCAGCAGGTAAGGCATAGCCTTTGGGAGGTGATTAGGTCATGGGGGCAGAACCCTCACCGAGAGGGTTAGTGCCCTTAAGCAAGAGGTTATAGAAAGACTTTCCTTTCCCTTCCACCATGTGAGGACATAGTGCCTGTGAATCATAGTTTTCTGTGAATCAAAAGTTGTGCCCTCACAAGAACCTGCCAACACCTCAATACTGGACTGAGAAGTATGAGAGATAAGTCCCTGTTTATAAGCTATTCAGTTTCTCTTGTTAAATCAGTCTGAAATGGACCACGGCAGTGACTTAGAGCCAGTTACTAAACCACTCTGAATCTCGATTTCCTTGTTCACAAAAAAACAAAGAGTAACATCTGTCTTATAGGCCTCAAAAAAGTGAGCTAATAAGTATAATGCACCTTGTACACTAAGGTATTTAAAAATGCAAATTTCATTTATTTTCCCTATCTCCTCCTATGCCACCCCAAATAGTGAGTTTGACATTTCCTCCGTGATTATTCTTAATACGAATAAGAATAATCATATTCTTAAGATTAGAACAGTAATAAGAACAGTAATTCTTAAGGACTCTTCACTCTGACCAGTTAGCAAAGAGCTTGCCTTTAACAAGACTATTTTCCAACTTCAGCTCAGCATTCTCCAGCTGACAGTTTCGGTTATTGGCATCATGAGACATTCATCCACCTAAGAACTTTGGACAAATCTGGGATGTGCTGCCAGACAGCCATCCGTTCCGCATTCCTTAAGCTTTACAGTCTGCAGAGCATCAGGCTGAATAAACATGTCATCTCTGTGGGCATGTTTAGGATTCTGGGAGTCTTTGGTCATCACACTATAGGTCTTACTCAGTTAGCAATCCAAGTGTTGGAACACGGTGTTGGACTCATGGAGTCCTAAGTGTTGGAACACGGTGGTTACTTTCTTCAGCTGGGCTCTCGGCATAAGGTCACAGCATATTCTTCTGAGTCATCTGAGAAGCAGGAATCAAGACAAGTTTAGACATGCAAGTATTTTATTGAAACAAAATACTTCAATATTTCAAAATAATACAAGTTTAGACATGCAAGTATTTTACTGAAGCAAAATACTCTCTTAGTTCTCTCCCCATTGGGTCCTGGACAGGTCCTAATGGGAGAGAGCTGGTCCGGGACAATAGGGAGAGAGCTAGGAAAGGCTGTGAGACCTTTAGACCATCCTGAAGGTCTGACCATTGAGGGAGGAGGGAAGAAGGCCAGCTGGGTGGGAGAGTCTTAGATAGCAGCTCAGGACTAAGGAAGTTGAGCAAGACTGCCAGAGAGGCCTTCGGACAAATCCAGCCACCAGAGGAGTCCTCTCTGCCTCCCCCTCCCCTTGGCCCTGGGGATGAGCCCTCCTCAGTATCTCTGGTGGGTTCAGCCATTGCCTGGGAGCAGCCTGTGGAAAATGTGGCTTCAGCACCAGCCCCAGGCGGATGTTAGGCCCAGCAGCTGAGATCTTTGGCCAATTTCACTCCTACCGAGATCTGAGAGGCGTATTCTCACGGCTACCTTACTCACTATGAACAATAGGAGTTTGCTAAATACATGAAGTATACACCAGTAGCAAACTGAAACGTTGGGTGACCAAGGAAGCTGGCAAGTCAGCATTTTGCCACCCCGAGTTCTCTCCTTTGTACGCTGAGACAGTAATAGGCAGAACAGGCGTCTAGAATGTCCGCCTCCCTTCTGGACCTCGCCGTGTGCTGCCCAGCGTTCCTAGTAAGCCCTTATCACAGCGGGGCCCCGTGCCAAGCGCTGCATTTACAATATCCTGCTCGATCTTCACATAAATCTCACTGAGGAAACTGTCTCTCCCGTTTACAGATGAAGAAACTGAGGCTTCGCCAGGTTATGTAACTTGTCCGAGGTTACATAACTAGTCATTGGCAAGGCTGAGATTCAAAAATAGACCGATTCCAAAGCACATGCTTAAAAGCACCCTACCCTACTCTCCTTTGCTTTGTGAAAGTTTGAAAAAAAACAGAAAAAAGTACAACAATCTAAGTGCCCATTAAAAACTCAGTGAGGTCAGCCTGATCCTGGCTCCGGCGCAGTCGGCATTAATTGCTGTGTCAGTTCACTACCCCAAGCTCTCTCGTGTGGCTATTTTCTCCGCTGTGGGTGAGAAATTATGGGTACTTATCCTCATTTTTTTCCTGAACATACAAAACACACCGATGGTCTTTTTTTCCAAACACTCGCGATGCTGGAAATTTTTTTCCGAAGTACTAGGATCCCGATGGACTTGTGCAGCTGTTCATCAAAACCATGTCTCCAAATTACATAGCAGAAAAAGACTGTCTGATAGATTACAAACTTTACTCGGTCCTCTGGGTCTTGGATTCCATTTTCTGTCAGTCAGTCTATATGAATAACATGCACTGAAATTCCATAGAAGATATACTCATGATGGAAATGTAAGGTCACTTTCAACAATGTGAAAATGTATTCAAAGGCACGTGGGTCAATGTGACCACCACAGGAAGAGAGGTCACTGTATGTCTTACTGCAGAATGACGTGGTTGACTGGGGAAGGGGTATGACGTGGGGACGCAGCCGGCACCAGGAGTTCTAGCCCTGGTTTTGCTTTGACAGTGCGAACTTGAGCTTCCCACTGAATATTTCTGGAATTCTATTTGTTTTCTGTAAAAGGAAGCAGTTGGTCAAGACCACCCAAACTTTGCAAAGTGATTTCCAAACTTTGCAAAGCCAGGAACTCGTTTTCTTCTTCTCTTAAATGAACCCCAATATAACTTGGAATCAAAGGCTCCTTCTGTGACCCCCTCAGAAGTCCCCTAGGCTGTGCATGGAGTCCCCAAAGGACATAATTGAAAAACCTAATCTAGACACTTCCTAAGATACCATCTTGCATTAAAGTGTGATGAGTCTGTGAATCCCTGCTTTCATGTGGGGGGAAAAAAGATTTTAGCTCTTCCGAAATTTGAATGCTACTCAATTTATAAATCAATAGCACTCTAGTGGAAGTAGAAACATTGTATCATTCTACTGCAGAAGATGTCAGATCAATAACCCATTAGACAAGCAATCTGGATCGTTGTTAACCCAGATTTATAATATTCATAAACATTTATTGAGAATCTTCCATATGCCACACACTATATGTATTTGGTGTTGGAATTTAAATCCGTCAAAGAGTACTCAATCTAACAGGTTTTAGACCAGAAAATGCTCTTTATTTTGCAAAGTCTCAAAGAAAGCAAGGTAATAATGACACAGAATGTTCTCAATTAGAGCTTTTAAGCTATGTGCTATTTGTTTTATCTAAATGGAATGCTCTGGACAGATACAGCATGCACAGCACGGCCCTACCGAGCTCTGTGCAATAAAGTCGCAGCACAGAGAGGCGGGTGGAGTCCTGACTCCAAGCCTGGGACACAATGAGGTCATGTTCACTTTATCAATGAGGAGCAGAAGGCAGATGGAAAACGAGCTATGAGTGAAGTACCTTCACTGGCTGTTTTATTCTGAAACAGGGCTTAAAAAGGGACAAATCCTGTCCTCACCACCCTGATCACTCCCCAGTCCACTTCTTCTTCCTGTGTACTATTATGCTGCAAGAATAAAAAATGGCCCACAAAATACACATAACTTGGGGGACTACTATTTCAGACCTGTCTTATAAAAGAAAGGTTCTTGCCTGTAGAGCCCAACTACCTCTACTTTCTTAATGGTTAAATTAAATCTTTCTCTGTCTCAGGACTAAGGTGATATGGCTATTAATTCATTGAGAAGCTTACAAAATCAAACTTCAAATTCTAACACTTTCATAAACAGGGAAGGAGAATGAGTATGTTCACTGTGGAAGTACTGCAATGAAAATGATTTTGAGAGGAGGCTAGAAAACAAGGCATACTATAAAGGAAGTTGCTTATATATTTATAAGTATATATTTTTACATATTTATCATGTATTTGTGTTTATTATATAGTTTTTAATAAATATCTTTATGTTAAATTTTATTTTATTTTTTATTTCAGATTAATATGTATGAGGGTACAAATGATTAGGTTACATTGTTTACTTTTTTTTTTTTTTTTTTTTGCGATTTTTGGCCAGTGCTGGGTTCTACCTCCGGCATACGGGCCGGGGCGGCGCCCTACTCCTTTGAGCCATAGGCACCACCCCCATTGTTTACATTTCTAAGGTAAAGTTCAAGTTGTAGTTCAGCCCTTCCCCCAAGGGGTGTGCTGTATACCCTTACTTTGTGACATTAGGTGCGAGCATACCAATGCCCTCCCTCCTGACCTCTCCCCTCTCCCTCTTCTCTCCTCCCCTCCACTTGAATTTAATTGTGTTTTTCTGTCTTGTGTGTGTAGGGTTGTTCATCTACTGGTTTCATATTAGTACTGAGTACATTGGATACTTGTTTTTCCATTCTTGTGATACCTTACTAAGAACCAAATATATATTATATAAATATTATACATTTATATATGATAATATCCTTGTGTTAAATAAAATGTCATATATAATTATATGCACTATGCAAATATAAACGTTATTACAGAGGTGCCAAAAAATGTATATGCATTTTAAGAAAGGAAAGATCTGTATTAAAATATTCAAGTCATGCTTGACTTCTACAATTACAAGTGATATAAAATTTGATATATAAGATAACAAATGTTATTAATAAATATTGAGTGTTACAATTATAATGCAGTTTTTCCTTTCTTAAAATTTGTATACATTTTTTGGCACCCTATACATACATATAATTTGTATTTATATATATTTGAAAAATTAAAGGAGCTCCTTAAATACCTTTCTTTGGATGGTACAGACATCCATATTACATTATTCAAATAACTTAGCCAGATTAATTCCCCTAGGCAACAAGGATGCCTACTAGCATTCTGCATGCCCCTACTATAATAAAACTACATCAATTATGTCCCTCTTGCTTAGGTCCTTATCTTTTGCTGAGAAGGAACTGAATTCTGGTTAGTGGAATCTTTACTGCATATATATTATGTGCATGGGCAACTAATACATGAGTGTATTTTTGTTGCTAAACATTGACAAAAGTTTATTTCTTTTGATAAATCCTTTTTTCTTGTAGAAAATTTCAAATACATACAAAACTAGAAATGAGAAGTTCACATATTCTCAGGTACCATTGCCTAATTTTACCAATTATCAAGTAACAACCACTTCTATAATATTCCATGTATATGCCTACTCACTTTCTTCCATCCCATGTAGAGATTAAAGAAACTCTATGAGATCATAGCATTTAATTCATCCATTTTGGAACATATCTCTAAGAAAAAAGAATTTTTAAGAATAAAAAATAATCTTGAGGCCACTATCACACCTAAAGAAAGAGTTAACAATAATTTCTCAAATTGGCTGGGCGCAGTGGCCAGTGCAGCGGCTCATGCCTGTAATCCTCACACTCTGAGAGGCTGAGGAAGGAGGACTGCTCGAACTCAGGAGTTCAAGACCATCCTGAACAAGAGTCAAGACCTCATTTCTATTAAAAATAGAAAAATTAACTGGGCATGAAGTTGTGTCTGAAGTCACAGCTAGTTGAGAAGCTGAGGCAGGAAGATTGCTTGAGCCTAGGCATTCAAGGTTGCAGAGAGCTAGGCTGATGCCACCGCATTCTACCCAGGGCAACAGAATGACTATCTCTCTCCAAAAAAGGAAAAAAAAAAATCTGATTCTTTTGAAGTAACTAAAAGCATTACTGCCCTGGAATGAAAATGATTAATTTGGAAATGTGTATGGGCTCAGCCACTCATCTAGCATCTAACCACAATTCTGCATCTTCTAACCCTGTCCCCCTTCTCTGCACCCTTTCTTTTCTTTTTCTTTTTTTCCCTCTTTGCCCTTTCTGAAGGGAACAGGTAATTCTTTCCTAGAGAGAAGCTAAGTTTACCTACATAATAAAAGAAATCCTATGAAGGAACGGAAGGAAGGATCTGAGAACAGAGTCCTTTGGGGCAAGGGAGGAAGAATATTAAGAGTTGGAAGGAAGGAGAGAAAGGAAAGATGACTGCCAGGATATGTGGAAGAAATGGAGAGGAGAGAAAGACACCAACATTGCTGTGGACTAGGGAACGGGCTCCCAAGAAATTCCTTTTTAATTACTGTTGACCACTGAACTGTTCTTCTAAATCATTTTGTGAGTCTTTGTGTTTGTAGGGGTAACAATACTCTCCTTAAATGAAGTCCAAGTTCAATGAGACTTTAACCAAGTATGTGGAGGTAGCCCAGTTGCTGATTTACTGGCTGTATGTCTTGTTTATCATGTTTGTATGAGCTGCTATTTCTCAGAGCTGCATTTTTATAAAATCTTTTTTGGCTTAGTTTTTGAAATATTTCTTCTCCGCATAACAGTACTATGGTTAAGTTTCCATTGCCAGGCCCATCTTGTGTGCCAACCATATGTCAGCCTCCACGCTGAAAACTGAGAGTTGGTGATGGTGATGATCAGTGATCAGAACTTGGGCTAAAAGCTCAATAGCTTCCAGTTATGGCACTGGCATCAACTGAAAAATAGTGCTTAAAAATGCATATATATTAATAATGGTATGCACACTCCTACGAGCCAGGATCTTAGAAACTTCATTATGCCTGTTATTGACAAGCAGGGGCATCCACCAAGACAGCTTCATTACTTTGGATAGTTATACAGAAGAGTGGATGAAAAGTGAAAAATTCAGTCATCCATCCATATTGCCAACACTTGAAATTGTCTGGGCAACTGTCTAATTTCCTTCAATTTCATCTTGCAGTAGGGCCTCATGGGGCTGTATGTGGAGTGTAAGCACTTTTGGGAATGCTCAGCTTCAAGGGCATTTTCATTTGATTGGAGGTGATAACACAATCAGAATTGAGTCACGGCATTTAGTGTCCCTTCCATTCCAGTAAAAATGGTTGGAGGATGTTCAACACCTGAAATTAGCCAGAACTTCAAGTTATATATCTCATCATTAAATTTATCACTTCAGAACCTCTATTTTCTTGACATAGAAAGTTGTTTTTTATTTATTTATTTTTTAAATAAATGCTTAGTGCTGGGAAGATGCCTACCACATTAATCCTTGAACCATAAAGGGAATCATTTTGCAAATGAAAACGCGTCCTCTAATATAAACTGGGCAGCTATTCACTAAGCCCTACTCATTTAATCCACTGAGTGTTCTGTTCTTTTCCATTCATCTAGCTTGAGCCACAAACATGCTACTTCTCAGTTTGGTTTCTGAGGATTATTTTTTTTCTTATCATGACTTAGAGACAGCCAGAGGAATAGTATCAGTGCCTGGAAATGACTTGTGAATCATTTAATAGTTTCAGAAATCAAAGGGGCAAGAAAAGCAATAATCCCAAATACACTCTTCTTTACTCAAGTTTTTGCAACAAAAGAAAAAAGTAATAATTTGAAAATCTGCTACAAAATTTTTTTTTGTTAAAGTTAGAGGAACAGATATCTTGGAAAAGAAGAGGTATGAAGAAAAAGGAGGCGCGTGAAAAAGAAAATCTGTTTAAATATATCTTCATCATATATGTGTGTTATCTTTATGGCCAATGTATAATCAGGACGTGAAGACAGGGACGTATGGATATCGCAGCTTTATCTTGAAAGTGCAGCTTGCTACTTTCCAGCAAATGAAACGTAAGTCGAAGCAAAGTCGAAGCAAAAGTCGAAGCAAAGTCGAAGTGTTCCTTCTCTGCTATGAGCCCGGATGTGAAAAGGCCCATCCAGGAATGAAGGCTGCTCCACGCAGAGATGACCTTGTGATCTGACAGAAAAGTGTTTCTATACCTGGAAAATAAAACCAGTGCTCCCTGGGGTCTCCTCTCATATTCCAAGATAAACTAAATGAGTTAAAGAAGTGGTAAGTCAGAAGTAACATTCAAAATCTGTGACAGGTAAAAAGGGATCATTCAGAAGGAAACATGTTCACACCTTGTGTCAGATTCAAAGGGGGGATTCTCTCCCAAGCAAGATTGTGTGTCTTTTTTACCTACAACATTGTGAAGGTAATTTAAAAAGATTTTTTTTAGTTGTAAGTGTCTTTGCACGGTATATTCAGAAAATCATGGATTCTACAGCCTTATTAACAAAGACTACATGTGAGAGGCTAAGTATTTTAAATGATGTTCCCAATCACAGACTTTATTATTAAAGATTAACTAATATAGATTTATGAGTAAACATACTAAAGATGATCTCAGAAGGCCTGGTTTTTCTCAGTTTTCTGATTTTATCTCAAAGTCCACTTTTTTTTTTCAAGGTCCACTTTTAAATTTTACAACTGGATGACATTCAATAGTCTCAGGCTCTTTTAAGTAGCTATGCTAACAACCACTGTTTAACAACGTACCCCCAATATTCATAAGAAAAAAAAGAGTTTTTCTTAGTAGTATTATAGAAACTGGATTTCTAACTAGGATGGTCAGATTTAGCTAATAAAAAATACAGATTGATAACTCAAATTTGACTTTAAGAAAAAAAAGAGAAAAAAGAAAAACAACAAATCAATTTTTAGGATAAGTATGTTCCAAGTATTGCACACAGATGCCCAGTTAAATCTGAATTTCAGATAATCAGTGAATCATTTTAGTATAAATATTTCTCAAATATTACACACAGAAAATTATTTATCTGAAAATCAAATTTAACTGGGCATTCCTTGTTTTAACATAAATCCCATTAACTACTTACATTTCTGCCCAGCTTACATGACATAACAAGGTTCAGACCATGATGTGACCATGTAACTAAGGTCCCACCAAAGTGGTGACAGCTTATGTTGAGTAGTGTTCCCAGAAAGTCTCCATAAAGGACACGACACTCCATTTCTCACCACATTGCTGTCTAGGAAGATATGATAAAGGAATGTGAGAAGGACGATCTTGGGTCACAAAGATCAGGCCTTCCCATAGCTCTGGTAGAGGTGGAAGAAGGGTGCCTGGCAACAGCGTGTGGCAACCTACCCACACTGAACTGCCTCCCTGCAAATTTCCTTTAAGAGGGATGTAAACTCCTATTTGTTTAAACCACTATTTCTTCTCTGACATTTAGATGAACCCAATCACAACTGATACAGAGTTTACCATTTTATAGATTTGTGAACACATCAAAACCATGATACATGGAAGAGGAATATTGGTGAAAGTAAAAAGTATTTGAAAAACTATGAATGTTCACAGTTCCATAGATTCTCAATGTGTCTCTGACTTTCTCTTACACACATGCAGACAGATTCCCTTACTTTTCTAAAGCCTTAGGTATTCTGACTTCCTGCCCCCCTTTCCTTCCTTCCTTCCTTCCTT
>CAUYON010140752.1:0-44685 GCA_963573935.1 Arctocebus calabarensis
GTTTCATTTCCTGAGTTTCTATACGATTCCAAATGTCTATGTCTCTATTTTTGTGCCAGTACCATGCCGTCTTGACCACATGCCGTCTTTGTAGTACAGCCTAAGTCATCCTCTTATATTTTTTAATCTTTCTTCCTTGAATATCTTCCCTGCAGCGTGCGCTGTGCTCACAGGGTCACTTCAGTCTGATAAACATTGTTAATATGATAACATTGCAATCTCCTTTCTTTCATAGGCAAATTTTTAAAGAAGAAGAATCCATATTCACTGGCTTTGTTTGTTTACTATTGACTCATTAAGCAAATGGCATGGTGTCTGGCATCTGCTTCTATCTGTCTGATAGACCCAGTCTCCAGAAAATCGCCAATAATCTACTGAATAGCAATCCCAGCTCACGCACCTGTTCTTAGTCTCAAGCCTGGACTTGCCAGTAGCACCTGGCCCTCTGAAGTAATTTCTTCTGATACTCATTTCACCTTGAATTACACTCTCAGAAGTTCTTTTTTTTCCTCCGTATCTCTTTCTTTCCAATATTTATCTCTTTTACTTTCTTAGAAGACTCTTAAGCAAGTCTTAGTGTTTGCAAATTGAGCTGTGATAAACAATCTAATGCAAATGTCCTTATGATAAACTGATTTTGTTTTGTCTGGGTAGCTGCCTAGTATTGGGATTGCAGGATCAATGGGAGGTCTAATTTGAGTTCTTTGCAGATTTTCCATACTATGTTCCAAAGAGCCTGTATTAGTTTGTAGTCTCACCAACAGTATAAGAATGTTCCCTTCTCTCCACATCCACGCCAGCATCTGCAGCTTTGGGACTTTGTGATGTGGGCTATTCTCAATGGAGTTAGGTGATATCTCAGGGTGGTTTTGATTTACAATTCTCTGATGATTAGGGACAATGAGCCTTTTCTTCTTTTTCTTTTTTTTAATTGATTTATTTTATATTTTAATGTAAAGATTTAATGTAAGAACAATTTTGGCTGTTACTTCAGGACAGAGATTTCTCCTGCTCCTCACACTCCAGATAATGTTGCCTAAGATTTTCTCTCCTGACCAAGGTATGAATTTCTCTGCCAGGCTCTCCCCACCCCTTCTCAGAGGGAATTTACATTCCAGATATTACTGTGGTCATTAATTGCCATCAAATGACAATTAACGACCACATAAACATGGAGTTTCTTGAATACGTGTTAAAATGATAATTGTTCTTTTTCCTCTGAAAGGTTAAGACGATTAAATTCCTTCTTAGCACTCCAGAGAGAGAGAAATGGAAAAAGAGATATACCAGAGAGGTGTAAATGCAAGGCATATTTAGGACAACAGAGAACAGTAATGTCAGCATTTTGCAGACAGTGCAAATGAGGGGGGAAAGACTTTCTTCTGGTTTTATATTTCCTACATCTCTATAAAAGTTAAAGGCTCTATGATCACAGAATATATAAACAAGTTGATAAAGGTTTTTGTTTAAGTACTAGGAAATTGTAATCAAGATAACTGAGAATTATTTGTAACCATTAAGCAATGTATATAGAGTTTCTTTCATCATGTTTTTTAATGAAGAATTCTTTTAGAGGTTCTTACAGATAAAAGCATTAGAAATCACTTAAATTTCCAGTATTTGGTGTGGGTAGAATAGATAAGCAATACCAAATGCTGCTTTATTAAAATTATTCCTCTTTGAATGTGTTACACATATACAGATGTATTAAGCAATATATTGTGTTATGTGTTATTACTAACTTCCGCTGATAGGCCTCTGCCTAAATATGGGTGGGAATAATGCCATTAAAATAAAATATCTCTGGATGGCTACACTCCCATCACAAATGGCATTAATTTTTAAAAATTCTGAATTATTTTATCATAATTTGTTAGTGTATTAATGTATTGGAAATAAATAAATGTAGTCACGTGTCTCATAATGGTGATTTAGTCAATGACAGATCTCCCTGATTTTAGTGGTCCCATAAAAATATGTCTCATTCTTTATTTTTACTGTACCTTTTCTATATCTAGATATGTTTAGACATACAAATATTTGCCATTGTGTTACAATTGCCTACAGTATTCAGCACAGTAACAGGCTGTACAGGTTTGTGGCTTAGGAGCCCAGAGGTGTACTAGGCTATACTGTCCAGGCTTGTGTAACTCCTGTGACTCTCACACAATGACAAAATTGCCCAATGTTGTGTATCTCAGAACACTTCCAAGTTGTTAGTGGATGCATGAGTGTAGTTGAATGTGGCCAAATATTTCCCAGAAAGTGCCAAAGCCTAAATGAGAAAAACTCAACTTCAAAGTCAAAGTAGTAGATACCAGATTAAAGAAGGAATGTTGTAGGCTCAGATTAATATCTGTGAGAAGGAATGAAAGCATCTGTGAAGGAAAAATTCAGAAGACCGAGAACTATGTAGTGCGTGGGAGGTGTGGGGAAGGACTCAATTACAACTCAGACTTTGGACTTTACAAATGCAAGTAATGTAATCTGATCACCTCCTATTAATCCATAATAATAAAAAAAACAGTGTTGGAGGAAGGGCATCATTGTAGCCCTGCTTCCCAGTGGAGTGTGACTGAGGTGGAACATCAGAGAAAATGCTCAGCAAGTTCACATCCTAAACTACACCTAGTACTTTAACAACATAAGATCAAATTATTATTATTATTATTATTATGCAGTTTTGGCTGGGGCCAGACTTGAACCTGCCACCTGCGGTATATATGGGGCCAGGCCCTACTCCTTGAACCACAGGCGCTGCCCCTTTTTTTTTTTTTTAGTGTTTGGGATTCATTGAGGGTACAAAGAATTAGGGTACATTGATTGCATTTGTTAGATAAAGACCCTCTTATAATTATGTCCTGACCCCAAGAGGTGTGCCATACACCATGAACCACCATTCCCTCCTCCCCACTTGCTCATTCCCTTCCCCACCCCCATATTAGCTCAGTTCATCCACAGCCTTCATATTCGAGTTGAGTGCATTCTCCATTCTTGTGATGCATTACTAAGAAGAGTATGTTCCACTTCCATCCAGGTTAATGCAAAAGATGTAAAGTCCCCATCTTTTCAGTGGCTGAATAGCAATCCATGGTATACACAGACCACAGCTTGTTAATCCATTCCTAGGTTGGTGGGCTTTTAGGATGTTTCCACATTTTGGAAATTGTAAATTGAGCTATGATAAACAGTCTTACTCAAATATCCTTATGATAAAAGGATTTTTTTCTTCTGGGTAGATCCCTAGTAATGGGATTGCAGATTCAAATGGGAGGTCTAATTTGATTTATTGGAGGTTTCTCCATACTTCCTTCCAAAAAGGTTGTATTGGTTTGCAGTCCCACCATCAGCGTAAAAGTGTCCCCTCCTCCCCACATCCACACCAGCATCTGTAGTAAGACTTTGTGATGAAATTTTTACTTTGGGCCAAGTCAGAATTTAACTGTAGTAGTTCTGGTTCTAGTGTAATGTCCTAGTTTTTTGTTGATTCTGTGGTTGTTTGCTTTGTTTTAGGTTTTTTTTTTTTTTTTCTTTGTGTTATGTGAACAGATTGGCCTCTTCTAAGAGTGAATACCCAGAATCTTCCCTAATTTCTACTGGCTACTACTTGGATCAAAGATAATACATTACTTCATTTATTTATTTCAGAGATGCAGGTCCTGCTTTGTTGCACAGGTTGAAGTTCAGTGTCTCAATTATAGCTCACATCAGCTTTGAACCCCTGAGCTCAACCAATTCCCCTCACCGCAGCTTCCCCAATAGCTGAGACTGCAGGTCTGTGCCATCGCTCCTAGATTGTGTTACTTCAAATCATTATCAGTTTTCAGGAAACATATCTGTTATGCAAACAATGTAGAAATTTCTATGATATTCAAATATTTATAAATAGCAGGGCTTCCTTTGTACCTATAAAGTATTAGGAGAAACTAAAAAAATAAAACATCATGGTCACTCCAGGAATATACACACTCGTGTGGAGACATGGACCACATCAGATATGATCAGATATGTTACTTCCCTCCTATCAGGCTTTCAGGCTCAGGAGACCTCTTTCAACACCATCTTCCTGATAAAGACGATGCAAAGAAAGGTTGCTAACATTTCTGAGAACCCCAAACGATTATCTTCCATTTCTTTACAATATGAAATGACTACTAGCTATTCTCTAAGGTTTAACTGACTGAGAATGATCTTTAAATAATTACTATGATTTTTAAATAATTACTATAGTCAACAAAATACATCAACAACCAGCAAGCCCATGATAGTCAAATGCTGATATTGATAGGCCACAGGTATATTTATAAGTCCTACTGACAAGATTTATTTGAATTTCTAAGCATACATTATTCTGTTCCATTAATGTTAAAATCTGTTAAAAATTAAATTTAAAAAATTCTTGCAACTCTTACTCTAAGGAGTGGTAAACATGTGTCACTATTTTGGATTCATTTAACATGATGCCTGATATCTCTGAAATAAATTAGTGTGTTTTTAATCTGCTACAAGCACAAATGGGTGAAATTTGCTTCCATAAAATTGTTTTTAAACGTAGATAAACTATAGATTAGTGTGTCAAGAGTTTGTACTGAATAATCACCAATAATTTTTATATTTCAGAAGAAGCAATTGTTATTCCTATGTATAAAGAAATAAGATAATAAACAACAAACATTTTAATATTTTAATAATACCTATCCAAAACTCTTAGAACAGCAAATATTATACTTAATATAACTAGTTAGGGATAATTGCTTTTCACTTTTTCTTCCTTTTGTAAAAATGTGTGTGTTTGTATCTGGAAAAATGGAAAGGTGACAAGGTGAGGCAAATATAGCCAGTTTCTAATTATATTGATTAGATGCAGTTTCTCCTTGGTCTAAGAGGTACAGGCAGAAAATAATTTATGTAGAGGAGGCAAAAATGGAATATTGAGGATCATGAAAAACAATACTTCTAATTCACTATTCTGTTGGGTTTCAGCTTTAAAGATCCTTCATGTCTAAATTAGTCAGGAATGCTGTCTGTTCTATACAGCTTCTGGTGATACAAATTTGTCATTTCCAAGAAGTTCTAAACTGTTAGTTTGACGTTCTCCCAACCTCTAACTAAAATTAAGAACCAGAAGTGAATGACAATAGATATCATCCTATTTTGTTGTTGTCAGGATGATTTTTTTTTTCCAAAAACTTAAGCTGTCAATTCAGCTAAGCAAAAGTCCTAATTCCAGTTCGATTCTGTTTAGTCTACAGCTCATCGCTGGGGCCAAGCATTTCAAGAACATATGTCCGTTATTAGATGAAAATCTACTAACTGTCAGAAGTTTGGGAAATTTTAAAGAAATGATAAAATCCATCTCTAGTTAATGTAAGTAACGTAGCAATACACAAAGAAAGAAAAATTTCTTGCAATAACTATGTAGTTACACATCATCCATTTAATACCTCCCTTATTTACCATTTTTCTTTCAAAAGAATCCGAAATAGAATAGGCCCAATTATGCATCAGCATTCTGACTGAAATGGCTATCAGTCTGATTATCACAGTGAGTTTGTTGCAGATTTTTCTAACATTGTCATGTCTAGGGTGGGACACACAGGGCTTGTTCATATTGGTGGCAGGCTTCGCCAAGTCTGCACTAGGACTGCAGGCAAAGAGGCAGAGGGAGTGAAGATTTCCCCAGGGACTTTCTACTTACTTTCTTCCTTCTCAGGTGCTCTTTTACTTTATCCATCCGCTCCCATCCTAATTCTCACTCCCGCTCACAGGAGTACAGATTCTCTAAGACAGCCTCTGGGTTTCCAAAGTCATCTCTATTCATTGATGACCTCTCCAGGTTCACCATTTCCAAATAACTGCGCTCCAAAAATTATTTCTTCCTATACCACAGAACTTCCATTTTCACTTCTCTGTTTATAATCAGAAGATTGATTATCAATGTATATTTCACTTTCTAATCTGGATCTCGTTATACTTCCTTTACAGTCCCAATCTGAACTTTGTTCTCTACCTATTTCCCTATCACTGATGGATAATTATGGATGTTATCAATGGATATTTTAATCATTAATTATAATTTAGAGTTACTATACTTGGCTATCAAAAATTATGGGTGATGACAGCTTAACAACTACCATGGTGAGAACTTTCTTTAGGTCAGGTGCCTAACAGCTCTGTACCTACTATCCATATTAGAGTTAATAGCATATTGTCTTTTTTAAAATTTGCAACAACTCACTGAGTAGATAACTTTATGTACCTCCATTTTATATATTAGGAAAGGGAGATACAAAATGGTTAAATGATAGGCTTAAAGTAATAAAATTACACTAGTATAGTAGTCTACTAGTAGAGCAAAAGTAGAACAGGAATCCAAACCCAAGTCCCAAACCTACTTATCCTAAACTACCTCTTATTTGACTGAGACTCCCAGATTGGGCATCTGGACATGGACCCCACTTCCTCTGTTTATAAAATGGCTCTTTATATTCCCATCTAGTCTTAGTCCATCTTCAACATTGATTTATTTTTCCCTTTCTTCTTATAATAACAACTACATGCATCTTTTATATGTAAAGCAGCTTCCTTCCTAGAACTTAGTTTACATACTACACGCACCATACTGCCCATCTCGTTTAGATCAGTCCCAGTCTCAGTATTACCTGATTTTTGAACTATCAAACAATTACTGTCACATGTCACTTCTGACACTTCTTGCGAGGGCCCAGGCCTGGCCAGGTCTTGGGCCCAGCTTAACTAGGTTCCGGACATGGACCACTAAGTTACCTTGCTCAGCTTCAGTTTCTCTGAGGTGCCAGAAAGAGAGCATGAGTCTTAGAGAGAGTAAAGCAGTCTTCTTAGAGAGAGTAAAGCAGTCTTCTTAGAGAGATAGATCTTAGTTTTTAGCAAAGCTTAGTGATCTTCAGCAGAGGAGACAGAGTCAGAGTAAGTGAGTCCGTGATAGAATGCGCATGCTCCTTGACTGCCTTCTCCTCCAGTCTAATATAAGACTGATCTTGTACTTCTCAACACCACAGGTATAGAGACTGCCAATTCACCACTGCTCTCATCTCGTGAGCTCTCGTGCTTGTTAGGAGAGCTAAATCTCTCTCCATGTCCTTTCCACCCAGGTGTTCCATTATTGAGCTATACAGGTATTTCTTATAACTCTCACTCCTCCTAGCCATAGGCTATATGGGCTGCAACAAATTACCTTTATATTTTATATATTGCATAAAAAAATACCGTATAAAATATATGTATTTTTTACATATTGTATAAAAAAAATACTTGTTTACTTGACACAGATTTCTCACTCTGCTCCCTGGGTAGAGTGCCATGGAATCATAGCTCACAACAACCTTAAACTCCTAGGCTCAAATGATCCTCCTTCCTCAGCCTCCCAAGTAGCTGGGACTACATGTGCATGCCATCACATATGGCTACTTTTTCTATATTTCGTAGAGATGGTGTCTTGCTTTTGTTCAGGCTGAGTACAGGCGATCCACTTACCTGGGCCTCCCGGAGTACTAGACTTGTGGCCAACAATCAACTTTTAAGAAAATTAACCATTTGTTTTGGTGGTATAATGGAGCATGGGAATAATAGAGTTGGAAGAAGCATCACAGATTTTAATTTCTCTTTCAGTTTTTTTCTCCACTTTAAATCATTTCAATAAAATATGCATAACATAAAAATTTACCATCTTAACTATTATGAATATAGTTCAGTGATATTAACTGCATTCATATACTTATATCACCATTATCCAGCTCTAAAACTTTTTGTATCTTGAGAAACCGAAACCTGCACCTATTAAACAATAATTCCTCATCTCCCCCACCAATCCTTAGCAACAACCATTCTACTTCTGTGACTATGAATTTGACTTCTTTCTGTATCTAAGTAGAATCAGACAATATTTGTCTTTTTGTGATAGACTCATTTCACTTAGCGTAATGTCCCAAAAGTTTGTGCATGTTGTAGCATTTGTCATAATTTTCATCTTTTCTGAGACTAAATAATACTCCCCTGTGTGTATATATATATATAAATAATTTTGCTTCTCTACCCATCTACCAATGGACATTGGGTTTCCTTCACCTTTTAGCTCATGTGATTAATACCACTATGAACATGGTGTGCATATATTTCTTGGAGATTCTGCTTTCAATTCTTTTTGGGTACATACCCAGAAGAGGCATTGCAGGATCATATGGTAATTTAATTATTTAGTGAAACACTTGTTATTCTCTGTTTTTTTGACAGTAGTCATGCTAGCTTGTTCACTATACTTTACAAAATTCTATATACTTCTAGAAAAGTTATTCATAAATGATAGATTAGAGAAATAAAGTAATATTGAATAGTTTTGTTAATAAGAATGACATCCAGTTTATTATAATTAACTGCCTACATTTTATAATATTTTTAAATTTTAAATGATTTTTTGCATATGCTACCTTTTTTTATTTGTATATTTTTTTGAGGGAGAGTCTTACTATGTTACTCTTGGTAGAGTGCTGTGGCATCATAGCTCACAGCAACCGCAAACTCGTGGACTCAAGCAATTCTCTTGCTTCAGTCTCCTGAGTGCTGGGACTACAGACTACTGCCACAATGCTGGGCTATTTTTTATTTTTAGCAGACCTAGACTGGCTTCAAACCCACCAGTCCTGGTGCATGGGACTAGTGCCTTAACCACTAAGCAACAGGTGCCAGGCCTGCATATGCTATCTCATTCAATCCTTACACTTTAAAAACTTATTTATCATCAACATTTTACAGATGAAGAAACTGAGTCTTTGGGACAAATTTATCAAAATATAAACAGTAAATTTTTCTGATAATTAATAATTTCAAATAACTTGTAACATTGATCATTGCTATTATTATAGAATTTGTTAATTAACTAATAAAAGAATAACATATCCCCATTTCAGTAATTTTCTTTAACTGTTTCAAAGTTTTAGCTGAGGCAAGAGGAACAGCAACGTATTCCTCAGGTACCAATTCTCGGCACTTTGCCAGGGTTGTTTTAGGATTCACTGGAAGCCTCAAAGGCTCACTATAAAAACAGAAAGGGACATTCCACGTCTCAGTTGGGCTGAGACGATGCTTATTTATTGTCTAAACCAGGACACTCATGATAGTGAAAGTGCTTAACATTTATTTATTATGTGAGAGACACATTCCCAAGCACTTCACATGTAATGTACTAACTTATTTAATTCTCACAACAACTTTTGAGGCACATGTACTTACTGAAGTACTCATTTCACAATCAGTAAAGTGGAGACCAAAGAGGTTACATCAGATACTGGAGATTATACAGATAGTAAATGTTGGGACATGGACACAAACCCAGACCCGGTGGCACCAGATTCTATGCTTTAATTTTACCACTTCTGAAATTGACTTATCATAAGCTCTGATTATAGTTCTAATCTCTCATCCTGCTATTACAAATGATAAGACGTCTTCCACAGTCTAATAATCATTTTCCTCTTCCAAATCATGCCTGCTTGCTGCTCTGCTGTCAATAATAGCACTATCACTCTTTCCCCTAGCCACTCATAATGTTAAAGTTATCATTGACCTCTTTCCTCCCATATGTAAGTTTTATCAATCCTTCTTTGGAATTGAGGCTTGTAAAACTTTAATAAAATGGCTATCATCCAAAAAATGGAAAATAACAGATGATGGGAAGGTTGTGAAGTTGGAACCACATTGCTGGGTGGGAACATACCATGTACAGCCCTTTTAGAAAACACATTGTCAGTTCCTTGAAAATTTAAACAAGGAGTTTCCGTATGACTCAGGACTTCAATTTTTATGTATATATCTAAGAGAATCGAAACATAAGTCAAATGAAAATTTGTACAAGAGTATTTATAAAAGTGGAAACAACTCAAATATCTATCAACTGACAAATGGATAAACAAAGTGTGTACATTCATACAATGAAATACCATTCAGCATAAAAATAATGAAGAAATGATGCATTATACCAAGCGAAAGAAGACAATTACAAAAGGCCACACCTACTATGATTCCATTTATATGAAATGTCCAGAATCAGCAAATCCATAGAGACAGGAGGTGGATTAGCAGGTGCCAGGAGCTGGAGTATGGAGCGATTGGGGACTGATTACTGTCAGATACATTATTTCTCTCTCGAGTGATGAAAATATTCTTGAATTAGATAATGGTGTCAACTGAAGAATGTCAACGTCCATAAATTTGGAAAGAAGAGCTTCGTTTCTCACAAAAGTTTGCAGCCTGAGATATGGCCTCTCTGACAGGCTGGGAGAGCATAGTATTAGGTAGATGCCAAGGGCATGCACTTCAGGGGAAAGGCAACAGAAACAGTAATTTATGCTGGGCAGAGGGCCAAAGGTACATATTTAAAAAGCTAAAGGAGGAGCCGTGAATATGAATTGATAAGTAGGACTATGTCAAACTAAGAATCTTCTGCACAGTAAAGAAAACAATTAACAAAATGAAAAGGCAACTTATAGAAGAAGAGAAAATATTTGCAAGCCATATATCTGATGGGGGTTAATATCTAAAATACATCAGAAACTCATACAACTTAAAAGCAAAAACATACAAATAATCCAATTATAAAACGGAGAAAAGTATTGAATAGACATTTTCTCCAAAGAAGACATACAAAGGGCCTACAGGTTCATGAAAAGGTGTTCGACATCACTAATCCTTAGAAAGATGCAAAACAAAACCATATTGAGTTCAAATATTATTTGAACTGCCATATACTTTCCTCCATGGGTTTTAGAACACCTTATAACTGATAAGATGGCTATTGTAAAAAAGTTAAGAGATAACAGTTGTTGGCAAAAAGGCTGGCCCCATATACTGAAGGTGGTGGGTTCAAACCTAGCCCCAGCCAAACTGCAACAACAACAACAAAAATAGTCAGGCATTGTGACAGGCACCTTTAGTTCCAGCTACTTGGGAGGCTGAAGCAAGAGAATCACCTGAGCCCAAGAGTTGGAGGTTGCTGTGAGTTGTGACACCTCTGCACTCTACTGAGGGCAATAAAGTGAGACTCTGTCTCTGAAAAAAAAAAAATTGTCAAAAAAAGAAAGCAAACCCTTGCATACTGTAGGTGGGAATGTAAAATAGCACAGCTATTATGGAAAATGGTATGAAGTTTCCTCAAAAAGTTAAAGCTAGAACTGCCATATGATATAGTCATCCCTCTTCAGAATATCTATTTGAAGAAAACAAAATCAGTACTTTGAAGAGACACGTGAACTCCCACGATTACTGAAGCATCATTAACAAGAGCACAGAGGTGAAAACTTTCTACGTGTTGACAGATGAATGAGTAAAGAATTTGTAGTGTATATATCTGTGTGTATTTGTGTGTGTGTATATATATATATATGTATGTATATATATCCATATATAGTATGTACAGTGTATATAAATATATAGTGAGTATACACTATTCAAATGTGTGCATACTATAGTATACTATACTATATGTATACATACTATACTATTAGTATACGTACTATACATATAAAGTATGTATAGTGTATATACCGATATAGAGTATATACACTATATATAGTGTGAATACTATATATATACTATAGTATATAGTATGTATACTATACTATGTATACTATATTTATACCATATATAGTGTGTATACACTATACATAAGTGTAGTGTATATACCTATATAGTGTTCATACTATACATACATATATATACTATATAGGTGTATACACTATACATACTATATGTGTGTGTGTATATATATATATATACCTATACAGTTTGTACACTATACATACTATATACTATATATAGTATAGTGTATAGTGTATAGATGCATATACCTACATAATTATATACACATATATCTCAATACACTATATATATATATATATATATATATATATATATATATATATATATATCTCAGAAGGAAATCCTGCCATTTGCAAAGACATGGATAAACCCAGAAAATATTTGCTAAGTGAAATAAACCAGACCCAGAAAGACAAATATTATATTATCTCACTTATATGTGTACTCTAAACAAGTAAAATTCATAGACAAAGATAGTAGAATAGTAGTTTGCAGAAGCTGGGGGTGGGGAATTGGGGAGACATTGATCACAGTGTACAGACTTTCAGTTATATGATGAGCAATTTCTGAGGATCTCATGCAGCATGAGTGGTGAAAATGTGTTAATGAATTTGACTGTGGTAATAATTTGACATTGTACAAGCATATCAAATCATCATGTTGTATACCTTGAAAATATAGAGTCTGTATTTGCCAATTAAATAGAATTTTACAAATAAATTCTTGAAATAAAAGACTTTTGTTGTTAGATGGCTATTGCCTTTGAACATTTGAAAAATATTTGAACACACACCCCCCCAAAGCTATTGTGAAAAATGTTAAAGACCTTTTGGAATTTAGATGTAGATTTACTTAATGGCTCAGTGCCACCCATTCCAAAACTAGGACTCATGTACATTTGAACTGCCAATGCTTTTGAGTCTCTCAATTACCCTAATCTTAACTGCATTGCAGCAGTGGTCTTAGGAAGGCACATGCATCACATAATTTAATCTGCAGTAATAATTCAAAGTGCATAATACAGAATTACAGTTTCTATTCTTTTCAATTACCTGCAATACCTAATACTTAAGGACAATGTCTACATTCACATTATCTCTAAGTAGGCAGGGATTTATGAATATGTTCTGTGCACAGAAATAATATTTGAACTGCATACACTTTTTTTTCCCATGTGTTTTGGAACACGAAAATATTCCCTATTGGAGAACTGCACATTATAATGGTATTTGTTAAAATGGAATTTTACATAAAATTTAACAGCTGATAGAATACTGGTCTGCAACATGTTAATGGAATGAATAAGAACAGAGAGCAGTGTCTTTGGCATTGGTAAACTTCTTTTAATGGCCTTGTATCTAGGGTGGATCTCCATATTTTAAGAAGAATATGAGACTATCAAGGAGTTGGACAGTACTACATACACAAAGAAACCAACCAAAGTGATTAATTGAATAAAAATGGAACCATTTCTTAAAAATTAAATTATGTACAATATTTTGAAAATAATTTCTTGCATTTACATATTATTTTTGCTGTACTCAAATCATTTTAGTCTGTGTAATAACAAATGAAACCAAATAGACAATGTAGTCAATGAGAAGACAAGTCAGAAAAAGAATTTTATACAAGATCACATGCCATCAACTGCACTCTGAAGATTAAATAAGTGTAAGTATTTAAGGATTTGGAAATGTGCATATGTATCAAAAGGTCTCCACTGCAAAATAAACAAGTTTGGCTTGTTTTTACCTCCAGGAAAGAAAAAAAAAAGGTAAAATAACTAAATGTCATAAAACCATTTATGTTACTTTTGCATTTACAAGCTAATAACATGGGACCTGAAAGAGCATACAAAATGCCTGTCCTATATCAGAACACAGACCTCTAAGAACATACTTGTTGAAATTTTTTCTATGAAGCTGTGCTTTCTCTGAAAATTGATTTAGGGCACAGAATAGACATAAACGCACAAAGACAGCTAGAAAGAAAGTAGCTATAGCAACCAATACATCACATCACTAAAATCCAAGATGCCAAAAAACGTATAGAAAGTGGTCCTTGATTTAGAAGACAGGGGAAAAATAAAACCTACATCTGCAGAGAGGAAACCCACAAGCAAAACTTTCATATCAAAGAATCCAAAGGGGACCAGATACCTCTGGAGAATGGATATTGGTTAATATGAAAGTCTTTAAGAAATCTTGAGACCATCTGAGCCTTTCTTCTGTTTGAAAAAAACAGGCAAATTCCCTGACCACTTTTGGTAGAAATATATGAAAAGATTGAAAAAGACCATTTCTGTATCTAGAGATAAAAGAAAAAAGCTGAGAATAGGCCTACAGTGCTGCTTTTAAAAATAATAATGATGATGATGATAATGATGGATGATTAAGTAAATGTCAATGCAAACATCCCTTCTACCCTTGGATCTCAGAATTCCTGTTTGCAGTGCTCTGTTGGATCTGAGGCTCAGAGAAATGGCACAAGAAAATTATGGTTTTCTGGCTACTGTTACTGCTGTGAGTAATAAAGTGACTTTTTTATTTTCTCAAACCCACTAGTCTTGTGTCTTCTGCTAACATCCATAGAACAAATCTTATTAATGCTTTAGTGCACAATCAGTGTAAAGTAGCAGCCCCTTCGCTTTGGCAATTATAAATTAATAGATTAGAAAACAAGGTCCAGTGAGATTAGGTAATGTGTTTGAGCTAATAGAGAATAAAGCCTGGATATAGCCCTTACTCCATCTTCTAGAATGGTAAGCTATTAGAGTTAGAATTAATTCTGTTGATAAGAGAAACTTCCCGGCAAAAAAAGGATTGAGAAGCAGGGGTTTATCTGTATATCACATTCATGTGGGATATCTCAGGCTTTCTTTGGCAGGACAATTAAGAATTACCTATAAATACTTCAGAAGGATGAGCTTTATCTTTCTTTAAAGCAAATGAAACTCTAAGGCCTTCTTGGTCTTCTTTAAAATCTGTAAGGGACCTTGGACTGGGAACTTTTCCTGAATACCATTACAATATGTGGCTTCTTTTGAAAGATTTGGATGGCATTAATTACAACAAGGAGGTATTAAAGCAATGTGATGTTAAGGAACGCTGCTTTTTATTGCCCTTAGCTTCACAATAAGAGTGGCCAGTATTGAGGCCAATAGAAAATAAAAATCAAACTGAAAAAACCACAATGTGATTTCAAACACATGAAGCTGTGGCTGGTGAATGATGGTTACTCCTGACCAACATCTGTCTTTCCCACTTCTTCTGATTGTCTTCCAACTACAGGAACCACAGGAATTGACTCCAGGCAAACAAAGCCATGGACGTGTGATGGTAATCTTTGCCACAAAATAAATGAGCTGGCCTGGAAAACCTCACCTTCAGAAAGAGACTTTCACTTCTTTGTTAATGCAGTGGGAACTTTTCTGAGATACCTACTAAGTAGAACTCAGTGAGGTTGTATAACGGATAACAGAGAAAACATACCACTTCTAGAACATCTGAAACAGCTTTTCCCTTTTTTAAAGCTCTTACTACAAGCACTAAAAAAAAAGAGAGAGAGAAGTTTGACTACACTGTACCCCTTGATTGAACTAATGTACACAGCTATGATTCAATAAAAAAAAAAATAATAAAAATAAAAGTTATTTTTAAAAATTCAGATTTTTCTTGGTACCCCAAATTTTCCTGATGTATCTGGACTTTTCAGGGGAGCCTGTTCTGGGGGGAACAGAGCAACTCAATCTCAGTCTGGTTTCTCAACAATAACTGTAGCTCCCAACTCTGTTTCTCTGGACATAGGAGTATCAGGATCCACCATTATTAAGTGGCAGGCTCAAGATTCAAACCCAGAAGGCTCTAATACCTAAGTTGCAATACACATATTTCTATTTTATATTTTTAAATTAAACAAACAGGGAGGTCATTAGCCTGAGACTATCTCTGTACCCTGAGTTTCTACAGGGGAAAAAACAAAACAAAACAACAGCAGCAAAAATACACATGTACAGCCTAATGTAAGCACACTGTTAGAGCGCTGCGGTGCTGAGATAGTAGCTGAAATAATTGAAGAGAGCAAGTAGAGTTTTAGCAAGAAAGGAAAAGTTTATTAACTACTAACAACTTTAATAGCAAACCAGGCCCTTCCTGGTGACAGCAGGCTCAATGGAGGGTGCAGTTTGGGGTTTTACACACAACTTTGAAGAGTATCAGCTGCTTCTTGAAAGTCTCCCAGGGTTTCAATTAACAAAAGCAACCCACCTGCAAGATCTTTGTAATGACCCGTCTGCAAGGTCTTAATCTCATTCCCAGAAGAGCCCAGGTTAGCCTGACCCCAAACAATTAAAAATGGCTTAACCATGTCGGTCATCAGCCCAGCTTGTATCTAGCTAACTATCTAACCAAAACCTAGCTTAGGAGTACACTGTATTTTTTGTAACAAACAGCCAAGTTTTGGCCAATCACAAACAGCTGAGTTTCAGCCAATCATAGGTAGCCAACTGATTGCACCATACCCAAATAAGGCAAATGCCTAGCTGGAAACAAGTAGGTGATTTCTGTACTTTGCTTCTGTGTCTGGATTATAGTATCTCCTTGATTATGCTGTTGGGCAGAACTCTGTAAACCTCTTTGGGCTCTGAGTACTGCCAGATTCATGAATTACTCTTTGCTAACATAAACTCTTAAATGTAATGTGTCTAAATTTTTTCTTTTAACACAATGCTGGCTTTTCACTAGAGTATATCTTATTAGGAGATGCAAAGAACACTAAAATAATAATAAACAACATCAAGACCTAAATTTTCTTTCTTTGTTTCTTTTTTGTTTTTAGGTTAATGTGATGGTACAAACAAGTCAGTTACAAAGTTTGCATTTGGTAGGTAGAGCCCTTCTTGTAATTGTGCCCTACACCCAAGAGGTTGCCCTACATTGTGTCCATTAAGTGGGAGCACACCAAGGCCCCTCTGTCCTTCTCCCCCTCTCTCACTTTCCTCTCAACCCAATTTGAATTGAATTGAGTTTTTCTCCATGTGGACATCCATTAAATTGTCTACTGCCTTCATGTTAGTATTGAATACATTGGGTACTAACTTTTCCATTCTCCTGATACTTTACTAAGAAGAATGTGTTTCAACTCCATCCAAGTGTTACAGAATATATAAAGTTCTCAATCTTTTTTATTGCTGAATAGTATTCTATAGTATAAAAATATCACAGTTTGTTAATCCGTTAGTGGGTTGATGGGCATCCAGGTAGTTTCCTCCTCTTGGTGACTATAAGCTGAGTTATGATAAACATTTTAGTGCAAATGTCCTTATGATAAAATGATCTTTTTCTTCAGGGTAGATGCCTAGTAATGGGATTGCTGGGTCAAGCAGGAGAGATTATCAAGTTCTTTGAGGATTCTTCATATTTCTTTCCAAAGGGGCTTTATTAGTTGACAGTACCACCAATAGTGTAAAAAGTGTTGCTGTCACACCACATCCACACCAGCATTTGCAACTTTGGGACTTTGTGATGTGGGCTATTCTCACTGGAGTTGGGTGATATCTCAGGGTGGTTTCAATTTACATTTCTCTGATGATTAGGGACAATGAGTATTTTTTCATGTTTGTTAACCATTTATCTGTCTTCCTCACAGAAGATTCTGTTCACGTCTCTTGCCCAGTGGTAGATGGGATTGTTAGCTCTTTTTTTTTATCGATTAATTTAAGTTCGCTATAGATCATAGTTATCAACCCTTTGTCAGATTTGTGACAAGCAAGTATCATCTTTTCCCATTCTGAAGGTTGTCTATTTAATTATTGTGTCCTTCAGTGTCCAGAAGCTTTTCAGTGTAATTTTGTTAAAGATGTATGGTTAAAGACTTATGTCCAGTTTCAGTCTATGACATGTGGTTTCATATCAGAATTCTATCAAACCTTGAAAAATGAGCTTATATTATCTTGCTTGAGCAAAATGATCTTGAACCTATTCTAAAACATTGAGAAGGAAGGAAAATTCCCCAATGTGTTGTATGAAGCAAACATCACCTTGGTTCCAAAATCAGGAAAGGACTCAACTAAAAAAGAGAACTACAGACCAATGTCACTAATGAACATCAATGCAAGAATACTAAGTAAAGTCTTAGCCAATATATTATAGCTACAGACTTAAAACTACAGACCAATGTCACTAATGAATATCAATGCAAGAATACTAAGTAAAATCTTAGCCAATATATTATAGCTACAGACTTAAAAACAATCATACATTTGTTTAAGGTTGTTAGTGTTGCTATTGCCACTGAAGTCATCATCATAAAATCTTTCCCCAGGCTAACATCATTAAGAGTTCTTCCCATTAAGAAGAAACTCCCATTATGAGTTTTTTGTGTCTTAGGTTTATATTTTTTATACATCTCGAGTCAATTTTTGTAAGTGGTTTTGTATGTCCAGTTTCAGTCTATGACAAGTGTTTATCCAATTCTCCCAGCACCATTTATTGAATAGGGATTCTTTTGTTTGGCTTATCAAAGATCAGATGGCATATGAGACTGGTTTCACTCTTGGTTCTCTTAGATACTTCTAGTCATAGGTCTAGTTCTCTAGAGGACATCAACAACCTAATAAATCATCTCAAGGAAATGGATAAGGAAGGGCAATCCAATCCCAAACTTAGTAGAAAAAAAATTACCAAAATTAAATCAGAAATAAATAAAATTGAAAACAAAAGAATCATTCATAAAATCAATGAAATGAAAACTTGGTTCTTTGAAAAGAGAAACAAAATTGATAAACCTTTGGCCAGATTAACCAGAAACAGAAAAGTAAAATCTCTAATCACCTCAACCAAAAAGAAAAAGGAGTAATAAAAACAGATACTATAGAGATACAAGAGATTATCTCTGACTATTACAAGAAACTCTATGCATACAAATTTAACAATGTGGAGGAAATAGACCAATACCTGGAATCACATCGTCTCCCTAGACCTAACCAGGAAGAAATAGATGAGAAGACCAATATCAAGCACTAAAATTGAAGAAACAATAAAAAAACTTCCAACAAAAAAAAAGCCCTTGACCACGTGGTTTCATACCAGAATTCTATCAAACCTGCAAAAATGAGCTTGTATTATACTGCTTGAGCAAAATGATGTTGAACCTATTCCAAAATATTGAGAAGGAAGGAAAATTCCCCAACGTGTTGTATGAAGCAAACATCACCTTGATTCCAAAACCAGGAAAGGAACCAACTAAAAAAGAGAACTACAGACCAATGTCACTAATGAATATCAATGCAAGAATACTAAGTAAAGTCTTAGCCAATATATTATAGCTACAGACTAAAAACAATCATACATCACCATGATGTAGGCTTCATCCTAGGGATGCTGGTTTAATGTACACAAATCCGTAGATGTATTTCACCATAGCAATAAAGTAAAAACAAAGCCCATATGATTCTCACAATAGATGTAGAAAAAGAATTTGACAAAATTTACCATCCTTTTCTAACAAGAACATTTAAGAAAATAGGCATAAGTGGCACACTTCTTAAGCTGATTGAAGCCATCTATGACAAATCCACACTAACATCATATTGAATGGAGTAGAACTGAAAGCTTTTCCACTTAGAACTGGAACCAACAAGGTTGTACTCTATCACCAGTATGATTCAACATAGTTCTGGAAGTTCTAGCCAATGAAATCAGAAAAGAGAAGAATAATAAGGGCACACAAATTGGTGAAGAGGAGATCAATCTCTCACTCTTTGCCAAAGATATGATCTTATACTTAGAAAACCCCAGAGACTCAACCACAAGACTCATGGTAGTGATCAAGATATACAGTAACATCTCAGGATATAAAGCCAATGTCCACAAATCAGGAGCCTATGTATATTCCAGTAACAGCCAACTTGAGAAGGAGATCAAGGACACAATTCTCTTTACAATAGCTTGAAAGAAAATACCCAGGAATATACCTACCAACAGAGGTGAAGGATCTCAACAAAGAGTATTAAGAAACCATAAGAAAAGAAATAGCAAAAGACATTAACAAATGGAAAAACATACCACGCTTTTAACTGGAAAGAATCAAAATTGTTAAAATGTCTGTTCTACACAAAGCAATCTATAGATTCAATGCAATCTCCATTCAAATACCAACATCATTACTTTGAAGAACTGGTACAAAATTGTTCTTCATTTTTTATGGAACTAGAAAAAAAACTTGTGTAGACAAGGCAATTTTTAGTAGTAAAAACACATTTTCTCTCTATTTTAGCATTTTTTATAACAACTTCGTATAGTCCAAAAACACAAAAGAACAATGAAAGTAAATTGAAATCAGAAATCAAAATCAAATATGAAATCAAAAACTCTAATATGACATTTTTACCTGAGGTCTCTTTTTATTATATGTTTTTTTCAGGAAAAGTATTGTGCAAGTGAAAGGAAGACTTATGCCAATCTATGTGCATCGGTATGTAATCATTATGACTGTGGACAAAGTGCAGTATTATGTTATTTACTGGAATAGCCTCAGCATTTTGAATGGTGTTGGTTATCTAGCAAATTATCATAAAATAAAAGGTAAATATGTGAATAAATGAATGATTAAGCTAGTCCTTGTTTTTTCATCTTCATCTTTAACTCTAGTTAATTCTATCCATGGAATCATTTACAGGTTTGTATATGAACCTAGATAGTATATGGCAGTGTAATAGAAGTTTTATGTTTACTAAAGTGTAGGGTCTAGAATTCATTTTGTTACCTTGTCCAATTCGTTTTTAAGCTCTCCTGAGTCATCTAAGCAGTAGATTTCCACTGAAAAGTTCATTACATATATCAGGGCTATCTCAATAAGTACTTTCTAGGATCAGATATCTGTCTTATTGAATTAAGTTTTGTCTAACCCTTTCTTCTTCCCATAGAGCCTATACTCTGATAATATGTTCTAGCAACCGATTGGCTTGTTACCTTGCTAGAGAAATCAACTACCAACTTATTCATTGTATGAAACATATTAGATAACATGCCATGATCTAAATTCTGTAATACATTTAAAATTCCTCCTAAATTGCACATTCTGTAAAAGCAATGACTTTTTTTTTTGTTTAATTCACTTACTGAATTAAACTTACTGAATGATGTACTAGGGCAATCGATAATATGTATTCAACAAATGCTTGTTAATGGATTAAAAAGTGGTTGTTCTAGGCTCAGTGCCTGTAGCTTAGCAGCTAGGGTGCCAGACAAATACACCAGAGTTGGCAGGTTTGAATCCATCCTGGGCCTGTCAAACAACAATGATAACTACAACCAAAAAATAGCCGTGTGTTGTGGCAAGTGCTGTAGTTCGAGCTGCTTGGGAGGCCGAGGCAAAAGAATCACTGTGAGCTGTGATGCCACAGCATGCTACCCAGGGCAAAAGCTCGAGATTCTGTCTCAAAAAAATTAAAAAGTGGTTGTTCTAGCAATTTTCCTCTGATATGCAATTTGATAGAACTTTAACTTTTTAAGCTCAGTAATTTAAAATAAACAAGATAAATTTGAAATTAGTATTCTGTTTTATGTTTTTATTGACATGTAATAGATGTACGTATTTTTAGGTCACCTGTGATAATTTTATATATCCATATAATTCGTAAGGAACAAAATAGTGTAAGCAGGATATGTGTCACCTTAAAGATCTATCTTTTCTTACACAAAATAGTGTAAGTGGGATATGTATCACCTTAAAGATCTGTCTTTCTTCTGTAGTTAATTATTCTTTTCTAGCTATTTGAAATTAGCATTTCTATAATAATTTTAAGCTATGTGTTTAAAAAGTATAATTTTATTTACACTTTATCCATTGCACATGTTATTATTTCTTGGCTTTTGCTTGCATTTCCTATTGCTTCACTTTCCTTATCCCAGCAGTTCACAATGGTTACACATTGGCAATGTCTGAAGACGTTTCTGATTGTCACAGTTGGGGGAGCAGGTGCTATTGGCATCCAGTAAGTAGAAGGCAGAGGTGTTGATAAATATCCTACAACACACAGGACACACTCCCTCCCATTAAAGGACTATCCAGCCTAAAATGTCCATAGTGTCCAGGTTAAATGTGGTTAAATTAACCAAATCTAATTGGAAGCCAAAGTGAAAAGGGGCTGAGTGATAAAGACCACTATCATCAGCCTACTGGGACTCAAGGTGCCCCCAAAGTCTCCATACATAGAGATGATGGGAAATTGTAGCTAAATATGCCTTTATTTACAATAAAATCTCCTTAGTTGAATACTTTCCTACGTTGACCACCTCTTCTACTTGGCCTAATTTTCATAGACCATACCCTGGGCCTAGTTACTTTTGTTGACTACCTCCATACTTTGATCAGTTTGTTATAGTCTTTTGTGTGGTCAACTTACAAAAATTTTAGTACATTCATTACAAAATTTCACAAACAGATGGCCAACATGTAGAGACTTTTTGGTAATGTTTTGTAAAATTTTGCAATGAATATTTTTGTAAATAAATCTACCTTCCACAGGTTGAAACAATTGTGTGAGTGGCTCCTTCTTCCCTGCTCCAACTTTGCCCCCTGGCTATTCTGAGAGAAACTGGAAGTTCCAGGTTTTCTGCTTTCTGTCTTGGACATAGGTCTAGACCTTGGTGGCCACATGGCCATGTGAGACTTAGGGGAAAATGAAAAGACATCAAAAGGATGACTGTGTTATGGCTTTGTTACTGGAATTTCTTCAGTGAGTCGTTGGTCTCGGGATTTGAGCCCACAGGCTACAGATCTTTGATAAAACGAGATTTTGTCCAGGATTAGGGTGTATGCTCCCTACTCAGGATGGAGCCAGCCAAAAAATGTTTCAGGCTGCTTTGTTCATGACCTTGCTAGAGCTCAGAGGGTGTGGCCTGCAGCGTGTTTGCACCTAGAGATGGGAGTCTGATTTCTGAGTTCACCTAAGCCTGAAAAATGGGAGTTACTTGTCTAGTCCAATGTTATATTCATAAAATGTCTGTCACTTGTAAAATGTAATAATTTGATTGTTTAAATTATTTGGGAAACTGAGTTTTGTCAAATAATAAGATTCTTGCATTTTAAAAGTTCTAATTATGAGGTTAGCCAAGTGAACAATTAACTTCATAGCAAACTATGATCCTGTTTTACAAAAAGTTGTTATTTGAGACTAAGAGAAAATATACAGAAAGGAAAATGGCATTCTGTAAGGAAAGGATCTTGTGTGGTAATTTTTGTCCTGAAACAGAATGGTTATTTAAGAAAGTGATAAAAAGGGCAATCCAAAAGGTTTAGAATGTAGATTATCTGTGCAGGTTAAATGAAACTCATAAAAGGGAATTTGTGAAGGAATTTACATATGAATGAGTTGACTATACATTTCCTTTAGAATTTTTTGGCTTGTGCTTTTGTTTAAATAAATGTTTTAAGCCTTTGATATTTGACAAACCTTCAAAACTCAAAACTCTAAATTTGGTCTTTTTGATATATCAAGACATTGAAAGTCTGAAAAAAGACATATTAGGCTTATTTGGTATATTAAAAATGTATAGGAAACATTGTCAAATATGAAATGGTGATTAATTTTGTGTGGGTTATATTTATATGTATGTTCCAATATTATAAAATATTGGTCTGAGTGTAAATTTTCAGTAATAATTTTAATTCATATCAAAAAGTGTTGTTTTTTTTTTTAACTGGCTGAGTTCAAAGTGTGTCCTTCAAAAGAAGTATTAGGGGCGGCGCCTGTGGCTCATTGAGTAGGGCACCGGCCCCATATACTGAAGGTGGTGGGTTCAAACCTGGCCTCGGCTGAACTGCAAAACAGAAAAATAGCCAGGCATTGTGGCAGGCGCCTGTGGTCCCAGCTACTTGGGAGGCTGAGCAAAGAGAATTGCCTAACCCTAGGAGTTGGAGGTTGCTGTGAGCTATGTGACGCCACGGCACTCTACTGAGGGTGAAAAAGTGAGACTCTTTCTCTACAAAAAAAAAAAAAGAAGAAGCAGAAGTATTAGGAGAGGCACATGAATTCTCTCAAATTCAAATGTCTGATGTCTTTGGAAATTAAATACATTTGGACTAAAAGAAAATTTATAGAACTTTAATTAGAAAACTAACATGTTCATGAGTATTGCTAACCTAACTTCAAAAAGAATGGAAATCAGTTACATGAAATTGGGCTGGCTTGTTATGACTTTTTGTTTGAAACATTGCTGATTCTTTGTGTTCTGTTTCCCAGAAGTGAAGAAAGCTATTTTCTGTCTTTTGAGTTATTTGTAGCTTTTCAGCAATGTATGCACTTATAGGCAGAAATTGAAACATTCATTTTTTTCTCTCTCTTTGATTTATCAGTAATTTTTTTTAATACAGTTTTTGGCTGGGGCTAGGTTTGAATGCATCACCTCTGGCATATGGGACCGGAGGTACCAACACCTTTGAGCCACAGGCACCACCCAATTTATCAGTAATTTCAAAGCCATTTTTAAGTATTCTTAATTTCTGACAATACAGTTATTTACATAAGTTCAATAAGAATCTGTTTAGTTCTATAGCACATGATGAAGGAAGGCACTGGTTATTTTACCAAGGCATTGACTGGAATAACATTTTCAGAGGTGTCCAGATTGCATTAAAAAATTAAGGTTGACTTTATAAGGCCAATTAAAAAGCCCTTTGGAAAAACTGACCAGATAACAATCAATAACATTTCCTGATCTGTGGTAAATAACAAAGGTCACTTTCTGACAGGTCTGGAAATCAGAATGTGCTTGGGAATTTCAAGAGAAGAGTAATTTATACAATGCATACAGGTATTTAATGTCACAAGTAAAACCTGGGCTTGTGGAAGGCTTTTAAGCCTTACCTCAGATTCCTTATAAAAGATTCCAGCAAAGCCAATTTTAAAGGGAAGAAAAGCCTTGATGGCTAATAATTATTCTTGCTGCACTTTATATAAATAATCAGATCTAGGGTACCGAAAGTACAGTTTATTTTGGCAATTAAGTTAATTCTGCTATAATTTGTCTTTAGTAAAAAGAAAGAAATGGTTCAAAAGAAAAAAATAACTGTGGCCCACCTGTATTAGATTCCAGCCTTGTCTGCAACGTCAGGTCATAAAAGGAGACATAACTGTTTTACTAAAACAATCTATTAAATGGAATTAAGAAACTTGCCAAAAAGTAGTTATATTTGCTCTGAAGCCTTAAGGCTCAACAAAGGTCACCTGTTAGCTACACTGGAAAAATTTGTGCAGTATTAAACCTTATCTGCTTTGTCTCTATAGACACTTTAGGAAAAATTAGAATCTGAATGAGAATTTCCCAGTAAATGTTGCAACTGTAACACAGCCTCATCTGTGGCCCCACACCCTACTGATGTTCAGGAATATTCACTCAAATTGTGCCGAACTTTGGATCATTTCTGTAGGGATTCTTTATGGATTATCTTAAGAACTGTGCTAAGTATGTAAGTACGAAAACTAATTTTCTCATTGTGTAAACTTTAACCTAAAAATCTACAACTTGTAAATGTTTGTAGGTAACTGCTAAATGGTTTCATTCTCTTACACTGAACCCAACCTTGACTTCATCCCTGTCAGTGTAAGGGAGCCAGAAATCCACAAACGTATGCAAGGTGGCTGAGGTCATGCAGAAGCCAGATGAAAGCCCTGAGAACTTCTGTGAAAGACGGAGTGAAACATACAGACTGCCAAACCATTGTATAAAGTTACTAAGGGGGGAGAGACTGAATTGAACAGACAGAATCCCTAGAAGAATAACAAGAAAGATCTCCACTTGGGTAGTTAACCATGTTCTGGTTAGTTTTTTGTGTCTGTACATGCTCTCCCTCTGCAAGGTCAAGTGCAGTGGATCTCAACCTGTGGGTCGTGACCCACAGGAACTGTATTAAAGGACCATGGCATTAGAAAGTTTGAGAACTACTGATCAAAGGGATCAAATCTAGATCAAGGATCAGAACTCGGTCTCCCTCAAACCAAGGTATAAAGGACTTTACACCATCATCATGACCACATGCACAGCAGTGAAGATGGAAGGGATCCTTGCCTGGATGCCTCACAGCCGGCTAAAGAGAGCTTCACCGCCCATGGGCCAACATGCCCTGCGCCAGCCACATACTGGGAGCTGACTGGTTGACGCAGTTGAAGCCTGAGGAAATTCCTCGAGGGACTTACCTTAATTGGACTTTGGACTTTGGGAAAAGGGGAGGAGGGATGTAAACTGTGTACCTTATTAACTGTTAAATAACAGTACATTATTAACAAAATTGAATTCTATGTTGCCATTAAAGAGGTTAACATGATGATGTGCTTCCAAGCACTTATGCTACGTACCCACACAACTGAGATAGGACAAAGGGTGACTCCTTCATAGTTTCTGTTTTTGCGAAGGCACCCAGAGGGGAGCTTGCACTCATAATCAGATACAGTACTCTATGTGTGACGCAGGGAAAAGTCAAAACTCGTAGGTATGTTAGCCCACCACCACGGTACAATGAAGGCCTGGGTAGAGAACCAAGACGAGTCACGGTCCCTGAAATCTGAGTACTGGTCCAGACCAGGGAAAAAGGGAAGCCCAGCCAGATGACTGAAGTTTACAGCCTGCAGCACCGTGCCAGGGTGCTAAGGCAGAAGGAACAGGGAAAGAAACTGTAGGACAGGTCAGAAATATTTCTGTGCCTTAGATTTCGTAGAAAAGTAGTGTAAAATGTGAAAAGAGATTAATACCAGCTCCTGCAGAAGCATACCGATATTGATACCCCAAATTAAAATATATATGGAGTCTCAAAAGGGGGGGAATGAGAGAGGCTCCCCGAGAAGGGTGAGGTCCGGGGGTGCAGGTCCCAAGGAGCCCACAAGGATACACCTGCAGGTTCTCTCCATGGCATCTCAGCTCTTGGGAATTGGGAGACTTAACGTCCTGGAACTTGGAAATTTTCACTTCTATGAAATCCTATAGTTCTGTGGGAGGGTGGGGGTGGAACAGCATCTCCTGTTTGATTCAAACTGACCAGTGAGAAAGGTGTCTGTGGATTGGAACTTTTTAACAGGAAATAAAAAGGGAAAGACCAAGCTGTGGGGGAGTGTGGCCATTTCGAATTCTTCTACGCCATAAGCTCCGCCAGCTGAAATAAAACCCTTCCTCTTCTAAATAAATAAATAAATAAATAATTTTTAAAAGTACCTTGAGCTATAATTTTTCATTTTCCCTATATATGGAGACATTACAAGTGGCTTTGGGGACACCCTAGGCAGAGGGAAATGTCAAGTAAAGAATAACAAGCACATATAGTCATTTTTTTCCATGTACTTGCTTTCAAAATGATCAGTTACCTTAATTACAATTTCATAAAAGTAAGATACATTTAAAAAATCTTTGCTATTAAAGTAATATGCCTTTTGATCTAATATCTTATTAGTTACCATGCTATTTGAAAAGAGAGGAATTATTTTGAAAAGCTTAATCCTATAGTCAGGGCAAAGTTAGAGGAAAACACAATAAAACACAGTCTTTTCCCCACTATATGGGTAAATAGCTCGTGGAATTGTTTTAATGTAGATTGTACGCTTAATATATTTAACTATCAAATTCAATTTTACATTCAGAATAATTGTACACTTGATATTTTTCTTTAAATGGCGTACTTGGCTAAATAGAAAGAGAAAAACACACAGGAAGATGAGATGAAGTCAAATTTCCAACCAAATGAGAGTTACTTTTAACAGTACTTGAAGGAGGGCTTTACTCTTTTGTTTTTACTGCTAGTAGGGTCCCCAAATCCTTTCCTATCCCTTAAAAATTATATGATGATCTTTTGTTATGAAGTTTTAGTTTTTCTAGGTTTTGTTCAAAATGAAATGAAATGTTATCAACTGTACTCATTTTTTACAACAACCACTTGGAACTCATCTGAATATCTAGCTGGGTAGAATATTAACCAAGAACTTCCCTTTATCTATAAATATTAAAATTCTGTAGATAAGTCATTGTATTACCAGAATCTCATCAGAATTAGAGTTCTAACTAATGTATACCGAAGTAACAACGTAACTTCCCAGTTTGCATTTTAAAATGTAGGAAAGGAGCCTAGTTCTCCACTGGAAGGTAGTGTCCATGGAAAAGAAGCTACATGCAGGAAAATAATTTAAAGAGGTTTATTATGAGCCAAATTTGAGACCATAACCCAGACCCAGACCCAAGAAGCCTTGAGCAAGTGGACTCACGGTGGTGGGGTTACACTTTGGTTTATATATAGATTTTAGGGAGACGGGAATTACTGGTGAGTTCATAAATCAATACGTGGAAAACATATGTTGCTTAGGCCCCAAAAGGTGAAAAGGAATGCTTACGTTAAAGAGTCTAGTCTGTTAATTAGAGACAAAGTTCCTAACAGATCCAAATGGTTTGTTATGTACATTGAGGACCTGAAGATGGGTCCTGTGTAGCCCTAGGCCTGTTAGTGAGGCACAGAGCACGTCTCTAAGCAGGGGAGGGGCAGGATGAGACAGGCCTGATCTCCTTTCTCCTGGCTAGCAACTCAGTTTTAGGGATACCTTGGCCAAGAGGGGGTCCAGTCAGCCACTTATGGGGAGGGGAGCCTTAAGATTTTATTTTAGTACATAGTGGTTACAGGAAAATACAACTTTTGCAACAAAAAAAGCTATTGTGTAACTTAAAAAGGAGTTCTACTAGCCTAAGCAAATCAACTTTATAACATAGAGTTCAGACTTCTTTACACCCAGCATTTCTTTCATATATATCTCATTTTCAGAAGGCTGATTGTGTTCGACCGTGCCTTCACCTCAGCTGCTCTGATAACTGAAACAGGTGATACTGAACCCAGCAATTCAATCATTACAGCCTTGAAATGATTTATTCTACACCCTCAAAACAAACCCTTCCATTCTCCTCAATTGTGGTTCCCCATGTGTGAATGCAGACTCTAGGAATGACTAGGGACTCCCTAATTTAGCAGCAAAAGAATAACCATTATGTCATTCAAATCCTTATCATTATGTTGCATTTCCTGGGCTTATTTTGCAGTCGCTAAGAGACCTTCACTTATAACAGCTCATCAAAATAAAACCTTGAAAGGTATCACTTGCCAAACCTACACGTTTGGCTGTGGGTGAGGAGGTTTTAGAAGTTTACTAGAAATTCTCAGCCTTTTGCAATTTATATACATATAGACGTATGCACACATATGCAATATATTTTATATGTTACAATATGTTGTGACATTTGCAATCGTCAATTAGACATAATACATCTTCAAAATCTACATGTTACACTGGCAGCTCAATTTTTCCCTGTCCTTATAGTCCAGATTGAACAATTTTGCTTGGGTACCAAATAAAAGAATTTCAAAATATTCATTAATTTTTAATTTGATATAAAAACTTATTTAAATAGTAGTGTAGAATATGTTTTCCTGTACATTGCTTTTTGCAAACTTTAGTGTTTTCATTGTATTTTGCTGTATCTTTAGAGCAACATATTAAACTCATTCAATTCATGAAAAATGTCTAACCTATAATCCAGTTGAAGTCAATTGTCAAATCAAGGACCCCAATAAATTTTGCTTTGTGTCAGATATGGCAGAGTTTATTTTTAATTAAAATATGCATATCTATTATTTTAATTCAAATACACATATGCAAACAAAAACTTTCTCAATTTCTTTTTAATTTTTATTAAATAATAGCTGTGTACATTAGTGCAATCATGGGGCACAATGTGCTGACTTCATATGCAATCTGAAATATTTTCATCAACCTGTTTAACATAGCCTTCATGGCATTTCCTTAATCATTGTATGAATTATAATCCTGAACTAGGTAGTTAAGAGGCAAAATGAAACAAAAAGAGGCAATGGCATGAAACCTTGCCCAGAATGGATATTATACAGAGACTCTGTGCAGCTCCCTTAGCCTTGCTCTCCCTGAGAAACACCTCTGTCTTTGGTGCCCTGGAGATTTTGAGAGCTTGAGCTGAAAAGATTCTCCATAGGTAGAGAATATGCTTTTACAGTATGATAGGTGGGCAATTGTGAAAAGAGAATTGAAAAAAGAGACTTAGCAGACTAAAAATACTTCAGTAGAAAGAACGATAGTAGGGGAGGATCATGTGAATGTTAAGGGTTTGCGTACTAGTGGAGTCCACTGTACTCACCGCAAAGTTTTCACACATCCCAGGAGGTTTCACACTCAAATCTGAAGACCCCTCTGGTAGATCGGCAGCAGGTTTTGATTTTTTTTCCTAATTCAGAAATTATATTTATACATATACGACGTGCATTTCCTAATCTTGATCAATGGTAATACTCCCTCTACATACATTTGCGTGGCAGACATCTCTCAGCGGCATGGTCATACTGGTGATGGACTGTCCACCCATCTCCCGTTACCCACTCCCTTTCTACAGGCAAATCATCCTGCTCTGACTGCTGTGTATCTGTGAGGGGTGAATGCAGCTCGGCATTCCACGTGACTTATTTTGTCCAAGAACAGTGAGTGATCTTGCAATGTGCCTCACCCAAGCAGAAGCTTTAAATGCTTTACTAAATGTACTTGCCATCCTGTCTATTGTTACCAAACAAGACTGCCCTGAGAATGGCTGCTCCTTCCTGTATCTCCTCATCTGACCTGAGAAAATACAGACAGCCCAGCAGTACCAGGAGCATCCCACAAAGCCGCAGAAGGCCCCCTGCCCTCATGGAACCTGAGTCAGAAACAAATATTTGTTGGTTAGATCCCTGTGACACTGGTAAGTTATGCAGCAGCCACAGCATCAACACTTCCAAATAGGGCCAGTGGACAAATGGACCAAATTTTGACCTTTAGGGGGATTACATTCTACATATATTTAGTATATTCAAGAAAATAATATTTTAGGGCAGCACCTGTGGCTCAAAAGAGTAGGGCGCCGTCCCCATATGCCGGAGGTGGCAGGTTCAAACACAGCCCTGGCTAAAAACTGAAGAAAAAAAAAAAGAAAAGAAAAGAATATTTTACTATTAAGAAAGGATCAACAAGGAAAATTAAAGTCTCCATTCCTATTCTCTTCAGCGCATTTTTAAAAAAATTGTCTTTTTGATTAGTCTGTGTCAATATTTCAAGAAACAAAACTAGTACATATTTAAAATCAACAAAACTTACACTCTTGGTTTATATATATATATATTTTAGAATATATTTTATATTTTTTAAAATATGTATATATTTTAGAGGGGGGGCTGTCTATGATTCTTCTTGAAACAAGTGCTGCAAACAAAAAAATACTCTCATTAAATGAATTATTTCACTTTGCAGTAAAGAAAATAATCTATTTGTAGAAAGAAAAAAGCTTGTACTTGGCCCACATTCTTCACATATAGCTGGATGATAAGTAAAGTCATAAAGCTAAAGAAACTTTTAAAATGCCCCCTGCAGTATCTTTGCCTAGAGTACGGGGTTGTTTAAAATGTACTTTAGAATCTTTCTTTTTCCCAAGAGGATTCACATCACCTGAGTGCTGAGGTCCCTTCATTTACCTTGCAGTCCCTGGGGCTTTTAGGTACTGCTACCCTTGCCCTAGGGCCTTTCCCTAGAAATCATCACAACTGTCAATGAATTTTAAGGGTTTCATATAGTTCTCTTTTTAGCACATATTTCCTTTTTTTTTTCCTTTGAAATATTTGTGCAAAGTTAATGCCTATCCCCCTACCAGAAATGTTAGCAATCATTCATTCGAAATGAAGGCTACTTGTGTGTCTGGTACTGACTTAGCGTTGACAATATAGAGAAAAATAAAAAGATGAAAGGCAAGGAGATCCCCAGTCCTAAGATCACTTACATCCTAGAAATTCAGGGAGATGACCAATAAATAAATGAAATGAGGAAATTTTTTAAATGATACAAACTTCACACACATAGAAATTTTAAAGGATTGGTTGTAAGAAGGTGATAATCAAGTGAGTCCATGAAGGAGATAAGGCAGCAACCATTACAAACATCTGTGGGAAGAGAATGTGGAGCAGAAGAAGGTCAAGGTCACCTAGGTCCTAGTCTCTGGACCAGTTGAAAACACTATTTTTAATTGTTTTCATACTCAAGATATTTCTGTATATTTTTAACACACATACATTTTCCAAACAATATATATAGCATAGCTTACTTGTGTTTCAAGTTGATTTAAATCACCTCAGAGAGTATGGATTCTGTAACTTTTTTATACTACATTTTATAAGATTCCTATGTAGATAAGGCTCATTTCTTTTCTTTTTTTAAATTTCAGTATATTATAAGGGTGTACACATTTTAGTGCTTCACCCAGTGTAGCTCTTGGAAGATCTAGCATATTAACTGAGAATTAACTCTCTGTTCACTAGATTTTAAATTGAGATATGACCTTTTTTATTGGCTCTTATGCAAATAAAGTCAGTAATTTTGCTTAAAATCAAAACACATCATAGATTAATGAAACCCATATTTATAGGTACAATACAAAACTAGGTACTTGATCTATGTGAGAGCTATGAAGGGAAACCTCATTTTTATTTTATAAAATCTCATAAAAATTGCATCATTTTTTATTCTAAGTGACATCTAATATTCATTGAGTACTGTAGTATTTCAGTGCGAAATGAATAAAGACAATGTATAAACTAAGTTGACTGATGTAACACAGAAAATGTCTACTTTTTCTTTCAACTTTTGATTCTAATAGAAAATAAATAAAAAGAGCAATGAATTTTCCATCATGAAAATGTTATTATAAACAAAAATGTTGGGATCATACGCTATAACTAAGCTCTCGATGCCAACATTTATTCCAAATTAAAGAAAAATTCAAGAATTTGCACAAGTGGGAGAATGTTCTCAGGACTCACATTTTTAAATAAAATCCTCTATTGTGTATTTGCAATTGTTGATGTGGCTCCTTTATATGGTGAGTAGCTGGAAGTTACGCCACATCAAAACCATGAAATGTTGTTCTGCATAATATCCAATGCTCTCCTTCTGCAAAAATCATAACAGTAGCAGAATTATGAATTTGAGCCTTAGATAAATAATGCATTTAATGCATTCTGAGAGAAACGCCCTTACTGTTCCATAGCAACACACCTGAGGTAGTCGCGAGGGCTCTGAAACATACTGACTAAAAGTCCAAGAGTTGTGCAAAAAGATGTGGCATCCAAACTGACGCTGTAGGTTGTAGGGGAAAACATGCATTTTGGCAGCAGGCCTGAGTTTGCGTTGCAGTTCTTCCTACTGAGTTGTGTAGTTTATTTTTGTCTTTAAAGTGGGAAAGTTAATACCAGTCTAGGTTAGGCTGCAGTAATAAACAATGGATAAACCTTAGCAGCTTGCATCAAGAAAGGTTCCTAAAGGGGAAGAACCTTTCATTCTTACTCAGGCATCTGTCTTAAGGTGGTTGAGGCTTCCCTGACATCGTCTCACTCTGTGACATGCCCTGATGGAGAAATCACTATATCAAAAGCTGTAATTTGCTGGAGCAGGGGGAAAGAGCTCCCACAAATAAAGACTTCAGTCCAGAAATGAAAGATGTCGCTTCCACTCACCAGGTATTGACACACGCTCATCTCACGAGCCCACCCAACATTGGTGGCGTCGCAAAGAACATTCTGACCATGTTTCTAGAAAGCAAAGTCCCAGAATACGAGGCACGCCGTGGAAGACTGCAACATGTTTGTTGAGGACGTACTAGTAATCTACATACATTTTAGCACAACGTTTATAAAATAAATGTCTGAAAACATTCTTCACTGAGTGTTGTTATGGAGCATACAATATTAGCAATCAGGAAGAAAAGACGTCACCTCAGAATTGAATTTGTTTACACTTAACTTTATAGTTCTGTTAAGTTTCTTTGGTGAATGTATCTTTTAAACATAGAAAGGATGTCCCTTTTCAGTTTTGACTATTTAAAGCATCATTACCATGACTTGTCCTAAATATCAAACTGATGCGAATGTAGAAATTTAGTCATAAAATCAAAGGATTTCTGAGATTCCAGATACTCTCTAGATGTTTTCCAGATTTATTAAATATGGCAGAAAAACATTTTCATTAAACAAAGTTTAATTCATCGTTCAGTTGAAGAGAATCGAACAATACACTGTATTGTTCAACTTTTCAAAGTTTTTAACGTAACTAGATCCAGAAAATTAATTTTCTTTTCCAAGGGCATACAATTATTTTCGGGTGAGGGGGGCAGGGCATGGATTTCTGCAAATCTTCTTACTCTGTTGTTAGTGGGAGAGACAAAATGACCACAAAATTTTTTTTGATTTCTAAAAATGCCTTCTAGAATGTTCCACACAGCAATTACATGTAGTATTAGAATGTCTATAATAAGCAAATAATATTTTCTGCTGCATTTCCACATATTTACAGTACTATGACAAGCATTATTTAATTCCATTAGTATTCACCAAATTTTTGCTTCGAGAAAAACATTTCATGTGCATTTTAGAATCTGAGAGCCTTGAGAAAAGTCTTCCGACCTTGTTCGTTTCAATATCAACGTCCAGCCAGAGCAATAGCCCATAATTCACAAAAGGTAATTACATGTTATCCAGAAGATATTTTGATTACGGTTTTGCATTATCACAAATCAAATATTGTATCCCAATTCTGACTTAACAACTTTTCTCATGAACATAATTAAATAAGATTTTTAAAATTACATCCTAAAACTATAGAGAGAGAAGGGAAAAGAAAGATAGGAAGAAAAAAATAATATATTTTTGCAAGACATTTTACTACTATACAGTAGTTTTTTCCTGAGGAACAGAGATGCTACAACCATAACCACATTTAATATATAAATAAATTAGAAACACTTCTGTTTCTTATTATTGAATTATAGCTGAGTACATTAGTTCAATCAAGGAGTACCATGTGCTGGTTTCATATACAATCTGAAATATTTTCATCAAACTGTTTCATGGCATTTTGTTAGTTATTGTATGAAAACATTTGTATTCTGTATTTAATAAGTTTTGCCTGTACCCTTCTAAGATGCACCATAGGTGTGGCTCCACCAATGACTCTCCCTCTACCCATCCTTCCCTCTCCCCCCCTGCCCCTTTCCCCATATTCTTGTGCTATAACTGGGTTTTAGCCTTCATATGAAAGCTATAAATTAGTTTCATAGTAGGGCTGAGTACATTGGATATTTTTTCTTCCATTCTTAAGATACTTTGCTAAGAAGAATATGTTCCAGCTCCACGCATGTAAACACGAAAGAGGTAAAGTCTCCATCTTTCTTTAAGGCTGCATAATATTCCATGGTGTATGTGTACCACAATTTATTAATCCATTCATGGGTCACTTATCTAACCATGCATATCTCTGTACGCTTAAGATGAACATATGCAAATGATAAGAAAGTATTTAAAATCCCTACTGAATCTTCAATAAAAGCATAAATTCAATGAATTTTAAGGAATTTTTCTCTCTCTCCCCATACATAACCACATGCATATATAAGTATATTCTGCTATAATTCTGGACTTGGGAGATTTTTGAAGGAATAGAGATTTTCATTCTTCCTACTAGAGGAAATTCTGAATAAATTTCTTTCTTCGGTGTAAAGAGTTATATTTTTCACCCTTCTATCCTTCAAGTTTAGATAACGAACCAAATTATGTCAGTTATAATACATCCCAAAGTTTGTCATGCAGTAATACTCCAGCAAGGGTAACTGTTGCAAACTTTCTCAGAATCAGAAATTAATTTTTTAATCCCTCTGAGAGGTGAAACTGGGTGATATGAGCTGCAAGATAAATACAGCCAGATTGACTCTGTGTTTAGAACTCTTAACCGCTCTACTGTGCAGGGTCTCATTTGAAACCAGGGAACCACCATGTATCTGGAAGCAAATAAAACTACAAGTTTTGTCATGAGATGGGTGACTTTCCATCATCCTCACATTTGAAACTTGAGAACAAGAATTCTTAACATTTGCATGTTATAAAACAGATCCCTGCAGTAAAACAGGAGTCAATTTTTGAAAGTGAAGTTTAAAAAGAAAAACAATAATATATCTAACATCATTGTTAATAGCAAAAGACTGAAAGCCACCGCCCTTCCCAATGAGACAGAAAGCCAGGGTATGAGCTCTCATCCCTCTCCAGCACAGCACCAGAACTCCTAGCCGGTTGATTAAAAGGTAATAAAAGGCATTCAAATTAGAAAAGAGGTTATAAAACTTGGTCTGTTTTAGATGACGTTGCAGTTCCCTCGAAATCTCTTAGAACCCATAATGATTCAGCAAGATCACATGAAATAAGATCAATATACAAGAATCGATTACATTTCCATATATTAGCAGTAAACACACAGATACCAAGTTTAAGAGCAACATCGTCTATAATCACTCCAAAAAAATAGGTGTTATATCTAATAAAACATATGCATTATTTGTACATTAAAAATTATAAAATACTAATGAAGAAAAAAAAGACATGAAAAAATGAAAAGACTATTTTCTTTTATGTCTTGGAAAATCATCACAGTAAAGATTTCAGTTTTCCCCAAACTGTAGTATTAATGCAATTCCTATCAAAATCTCAATAATGCATTTTCTAGATATTTTAAAAGCTTACTCTTAAACAAGTGTGGGAAGACAAGAGAAGTAAAATATTCCAAGCAGTTTTGGAAAAGATTAATAAAGTTAATAAAGTAGAGTAAATCTCCAGACAATTTTAAATCTTACTATATCGCTGTAGTAATCAAACAATGTAGTACTAATAGAAGAATTGATACCTAGTTTACTAGCACAGATTAAAGAAAATACAAATAAACACACACTTTTATTTTTAACTTATTTTAAAACACAGCACAAAAGCTATTCAAAGGAAGAAGAATTTGTTGAGGAGACTAGTCTTGCTGGCTCAGGGGATAGCTATAGGTAAAAAAAAAAGCAATCTAAAACTCACTTTTTATACACACATTAATTGAAAAGAATCGGGGTTTAAATGTGAAACCTATAACCTATAACCATAAAACATATAGAGGAAAACATATTTATATCCTCATGAAAATGTGCACGAGTGCTCATCACAGTTTTATTTGTGGTGACCTAAAATTGGAAATAACCCAAATATCTTTATTTTTGTTATTAGATCATAAATACATAGATCATGTATACATTAATGCATTTACGGGGTATAATGTGCTGATTTCATATGGAATACTACTCAGTAATAAAATGAATGAACTATTAATACACTCAAAAAACTTGGATGGATCTCATGGAAATTTCATCGAGGGAAAAAATGTGAATCTAAATAGGTTATACTGTATGATTTCATTTACATAATATACTTGAAATGATGCAACTATAAAAAAAATAGATTAATGAGGGTTAGGGGACAGGGATGGAATGAGGAGAAGAATGGCTATAATTATGAAGATGTATCTTAAAATTTTCGTCAATGAAATAGTTCTGTATCTTAATATTGGTGGTAATTACACATCTCTATATTTGGTAAATTAGCATACAATTATGCATGTCAAATATCTAAAGGTCTGTATTATAAAACTGATAAAATCTGGATGAGTTCTGGGGATTTTACTGATGACAATTTCCTCTTTTTTAATACTGTTCTACAGTTATGTTAGTTGTTACTTTTAGGGGAAATGGGATGAAGTGTACATGGGACCCCTCTATTATTTTTGTGTCTTCTATTAAATTTACTATTTTTTTATCTCACATTTTTTTTTTTTTGAGACAGAGCCTCAAGCTGTCACCATGGGTAGAGTGCTGTGGCATCACAGCTCATGACAACCTCCAATTCCTGGGCTCAAGCGAGTCTCCTGCCTCTGCCTCCCAAGTAGCTGGGACTATAGGCGCCTGCCACAATGCCCGGCTATTTTTGTTTGGGTGGCAGTCGTCATTGTTGTTTGGCGGGCCCGGACTGGATTTGAACCCGCCAGCTCAGGTTTACATGGCTGGTGCCTTAGCCCACTGAGCCACAGGCGCCGAGCCTATCTCACTTTTTTATTGTTTGGGATTCATTGAGGGTACAAAGAATTAGGTTACATTGAATGAATTTGTTAGAAAATTACAATTATTTTTAAATAATTTTTTTAAATCCACTAAGCAATTTAAAAAAATGACCCCCCCCAAAATCAATAAAGTTAAAATAGAAGTGCAGAAAACTCATCCCAAGCAGTGTAAGGCGACTGTTAGTAGACAGAAAATGTGACTCTAGAATATCTTGGTAGTAGGACATAAAGAGTAACATAACAGGTACAATACTGATAGTGTCATAAGGTTATAGGAAACTGGTTAGAACAAAATAATCATTCTGAGGCTAGGCAGAGGAAAAAGAAACCAGATCTGGAGTATGTATTTGGAAACAAATTTAGTAGCAACTCAATAAAAATAACAACCTTTAGATAATTATTTCATTGAAAAGAATATTATTGTTTTTAATGATACAAAACAAAAAGCAAAAAAGCATATATATAGTTAGTTCACAAGAGGTTTATGAATAGATGAGGTCTAGTTAATCCTATGAAAGTTGGCAAGACGCCTCTCCTGTGCACATTGAAGAGTAAATGGGAGATCATCCATTTAGTAAAAGAAATAAAGGGTTACCCGGATTTTTTGGGTCTAACTTCCTTGTCGCTATACATCTGCCTCCTAAAGGCGTTCTATGGATTTAACATGAATGTTTTCTTTGAGATAAACAATGAAATGATCTGTAATAAATATTTTCAATGTGCTATTTGCAATCATTACGATGAATATTTTTCTATCTTGTTACTTTAGTTTTGATCTGGAAGATTTAATTTGCAAAAATATGAAGTGTATACACAGAAAAAGCATAATCTTTAAAGGAACCTACAACGAATTACTTTGTAACTGAAGAATGCTCACAGGGGAGAACATTTGCAGCCTTGTGCATCTGTGTTTGCAGTTTTGAATCCCCAGTATTTTCAGAGTGTAGCGTAACATTTTATTTTATACAAGTAAAACAATTTCTATAAACATAAAAGAGTGCAATGGATGTTATTCTACTTAAGAGAATGCATATGAAGGAGCCACAGTGTGATCACAGCCAACCTTTCTAAGACAAAGAAAAAATACAAGGAAAAATATTCAATAAAATGTCATCAATTCTAAAACTATTCTTGAGTTATATGTAATTGAACGTGGAGAACAGAAAGATTACTACTCGAAGGCAATGATTCATTAAAATAGGAAGTGAGATAAAGTGATGAAATGTGTTTTTTGCATAAAAAACAGAAAAGAAAATACAATGACTAAGAAAATGCTTTTGCCTAGATGGGTCGTATCCCTTTGCTTACTCCATTTAGTTCCTGCATGACACTTGCCATTTTTTATCTTCGCATTTTAGTCTTAGACCTAGGACCTTTGAAAGCATTTAGCAGACTCAGAAGTCCTCGCAATAAGGTAAGAAGGTAATTCATTTTTTCAAACGTGTTTTGGATAAATGCCAGGGCAACCTATCCCCTACCTAAAAACTCAAAAGCAACCCATCTTCAAAGAGGTCCACTTCCAGAGTATACAAAAAGAACCATTGCAACATTTGGTAAGTAAAATAATTTTTTGTCTGAGAACATTTTTTTCTATTTATAAATTCCATAGTATGAATTTAATTGGGATATATAAATACAATGACTTAAAATTTCAAGGTTCTAAAAAAAAAAAAATTTCTATGTTCTTTGCACCCAAAGAATTGTAAATTCATCACTGGGTGAATTTTTTGTTCATTTGTTGAAGGCTCACACCTTTTTAGTAGTCTCCAGACGACTAATGGGAGCCACCCAAAGTGTGTATTTGTCATTTATCTCTATATAACAATTAGCTAGCTGATAAACAACAAACCCCAAAACTGAAGGTGATTCTTAAATTTAAAATAAATAATGAAGGAGGGTAGCAAGTAGAGCCAGTGACTTAAGGTTACTAAGTCACTTTGATTCAGGCCATAGAGGTTAAAGTTATTACCCATTTTTCATTTTAAGAAAAGCAAGATTAGTAGCTTTAAAGCATGGGAAAATATCTGGGTTTGTGTTGTTGTGTCTCTGCCATTGACTTGACATGAGCATGGATAATTCATTTTACATCTCTAATTCTCAGTTTCCGCAGCTAAAAAATAGACAATAAATAATATTCGTTTTATAGAGATGTCATCAGATTTAGTGGTTTAATCTATTCATAGTGTTTTATAAAATATCTAGCACAAAATAACTAACTACACCGGTGGCTCATGCCTGTAATCCTAGCACTCTGGGAGTCTGAGGTGAGTGAATTGTGTGAGCTCAGGAGTTTGAGACCAACCTGAGCAAGAGTGAGATGCCATCTCTACTAAAAGTAGCCAGGCCTATAAACCTACCTACTTGGGAGGCTGAGGCAGTAGAATTGCTTGAGTGGAAGAGTTTGAGGTTGCTGTGATGCCACAGGCACTCTACCTAGGGCAATAGAGTAAGAATCTGTCTAAAAAACCCCATCTAACTACTCCAGAAATCATAGTTGTTTTGAATCTTGCATACTCCCCAAGCTGATAGGAAATCAGATGGCTTTTGGGAAAACAATAACAAAGAACAAATCATTGATTATTTTACTAAGAAATAAATTTGTTCATATGTTAACTGAAGATCGTAAGTAAATTAGTGGTAGGTGGATGGCAATGAATAATAAGAATAAAAGGTTAATGTTGATTTTGATAATAAAAATTATTATGGGCCTAATCATATTGTTACGATTAGCATATGTCTTTTGTAGAAATTTTGAAATACTTGAAGAAGAAAGTTTGATTTCTTTAATGTAGATGATGACCTACAGGATTTATTTAATGATAATTTTTTCATTAGTATTTTCTCATCATATGAAATTATCAGCAAAATGCTGATTTGCATGGCTGCATGATGAATATAATGAATTCTGAAAACAATTTACAAGCTTAGTTCCCACATCTACAGCATGGTGGTAATAACAACAGCTAACCTCAAAGACTTACTGTGAGCACTGAATGAGACAATGCTGGTGGAAAAGCAGTCGGTGAGCTAGAATGCACTACAGAACCATGAGTTAAGTTATCCCCTGTGAGCCAGTAAGAAAAATGAGGAAAGACATGTGATGGGGTTGGTACTGGGAAAATTAAAATTATTAGAGTGTTAATTGCTATTTTACATCTCTATAGCACTTTCTTAGTTTGAAAGGAAAACTGGGCTGCGTGTTTCTTTTTCCTGTAGTTAATTTTATTTGTATGATATTAGAGCAAAACCCCCAAAAACAATAGACATTAAGGAGAAAGTCACGGGAGGGTGCGATGGCTCACACCTGTTAATTCTAGCACTTGAGAGGCCGAGCTGGGTGGATTGTCTGAGCTCATGCGTTCAAGACCAGCCTGTGCCAGAGCGAGACCTTGTCTCGAAAAATAGCCAGGTGTGGTGGCAGATACCAGTAGTACCAGCTACTTGGGAGGCTGAGGCAATAGGATTGCTTGAGAGAAAGAGACTGATGTTGCTGTGAGCTATAATGCCACAGTACTCTACTGGGTGAAAAAGTGAAGCTCTATCTCAAAAGAAGAAGAAGAAAGAAGAAGAAGGAGAAGAAGAAGAAGAAAAAGAAAGAAGAAAGACACAGCTACAAGTTGACAAAGAAAAAGAAATCAGAAGTAGAAAGATTTATATCACAATGGGTCTTTTTTCCTCAAGGATTGAAGCACTATAATTGTAGATTTATTTAAAAATTTTAAATTATTTATAATTTATTTCTTGAATGCTTTTGAAATGTCATTTTACATTAGGGAGCATCAGAAGGCAAGGACCATCTTTATCCTACACTTACTCTTGAATTTCTTTGTCTTTTTAAAAATTTCAGTATTCAACAATATTCATCATTATTTGAAAATATTGTCTAAATATTTCTCTAAAAAGGAGTTTGCTACTCTCAAAATCTCTCTCTCTGTTTAATTTTTTTAGTGAGACAGAGTCTCACTTTGTCGCCCTTGGTAGAGTGCCCTGACATTAAAGCTCACAGCAACCTCTAACTCTTGGGCTTATGTGATTCTCTTGCTTCAACCTCTGGAGTATCTGGGACTACAGGAGCCCACTATGACGCCCGGCTATGTGTGTGTGCATGTGTGTGTGTGTTTCTTTCCTTTTCTTTTTTTTTTCAAGAGATGGGGTCTTGCTCTAGCTTGGGCTGGTCTAGAACTCGTGAGCTCAGGCAATCTGCCCACCTTAGCCTCCCACAGTGCTGGGATTACAGGTGTGAGCCACCATGCCCAGCCAAAAAAAAATCCCTTGATAGTGTTCCAATCATAGAACAATATATTAAAACCTTTAAGTGCAGTTTTTGATCTATACTTCTTGGGAGGTTATGCTTCAAAATGTTGAACTGTGTCAGAGTGCCACACACCCAGTGGAACTGATATGCTGCATTATCTGCTTTATCTCATTAAAGTAAAACATGATTAATGACAATTCTTATGTACCAAAAGCTAGTGATATGTATGTGCTGGGACGGATAATAAAAGATCTGAGTTTTAGACAAAGTTCTGCTGCTAATTTGGGCAATGACCAAGAGTAAGCAATTTAATTTAGTCAGTTCCAGTGTCTACTTTTTTTGTTAAAAAAAAAAATTGTATGATGGATGCTCAACTCTAAAATTATTATTCTAACTGCACAATATATAAATTCTTATTTTCTCATTTAAGTATAGGAGCCAAAATGCCATCCCAGGCATACAAAGATCTTTTCCAGTTGTCTTGATTTATAACAAAATTGATAAAAAGGTCTTTTTTCTCTTCCTCTATCTCAAGCATACATTATATTTTTTTCTTTTTTCTTCTTTTTTATGAATTATGTGGTACTTATTTAACTCCTCTAATTCTTTTTCTTTTTCTTTTTTTTTTTTTTTTTTTTGACAGAGTCTTGCTCTGGCACCCTGGGTAGAGAGAGTGCTGTAGCATCATAGCACTTAGGAACTTCAAACCCTTGGGCTCAAGCGATTCCCTTGCCTCAGCCTCTGAGTAGCTGGGACTACAGGTGCCTGCCACAAGGCTGGGCTAGTTTTTCTATTTTTAGTGGAGGTTAGGGTCTCACTCTTACTCAGGCTGGTCTGGAACTCCTGAGCTCAGGCGATACACCTGTCTTGGCCTCCCAGAGTGCCAGGATTACAGGCGTGAGCCTCCATGCTGGGTGACCAACTCCTCTAAATCCTGACTTTCTTTCATCATTACCCTTTTTTCAATAGTTTTTTAAAAGAAATATTTAAAAAAGTTAAAAGTCCAAACTGCAATTGGCTTTATTTCCTGAAATTATAACTCCCACCTCTCACCCCCCCCCGCCTAACTACTTATATAAGATCCCTTTGTCAATTTTATAGTGAAAGATAACAAGTTTTGTTTTCTCTCCTTTTCTGAACATTTTAGAACAGAAAATTAAGGGGAAACAAGACACAGAAAACAATGTTGCCTTGAAGAGTCATGTTGTTTACATTCCATTAGGAGAAATAGGAGTTATAGAGAGCAAACATTTAGCAAACAATAAACCCCACACACAGTGGATGAGTCAAAAAGTATTTATAGAGTTGCTTATAAGTAGCTAGCCCACTGCACAGCTGGGTGGTCCTAATGAGAACTCAGGAGTTTAGGGCAGATAGTACCTATGTGATCTACTTTGCTTCCAAAGATTTTGGTTTTAAACATTATGAGCTCTTGTGAAGAATGCTTGGTATGTTGGCCAGTGATGAAATGAGTCAGTTGCTTTGAAGACAATTATGCCTCCAAAATGGGCTGTATAATGAAGACAGAGAATGCACATGGAGCAAAACCAGAGCTAATGAGGCTCATTAAACGAACCTCACTCACTGAATGAGCATTCACACCTAAAGAACTGACTGTTGAAAAGAAGAAGCCGTACTGGTATAACAATTCAAGGAGGTTTATTCTGAGCCACATTGGAGGACCATGACCCGGAGCCAGTCCTTGAGCAAGTTGGTTTTGTACATTTGGGGGTAGATGGGAATTACAGGTGAGGTCATAAATTAATACCTGGAAAACACAGTTCTTTGACTAAAAAAAGTGGTGCATCTGGAAGTGGAGAGGACTTACAGGTGATGGGGGTTATAGATTCTTTAGCTGGCAAATGGCTGAAAAACCGAGGCTTTGTCTGAAAGACCAAGAGTTGGTGAAAAGGAATGTTTCAGATAAAGGGCCTGTTAATTAGAGACAAAGCACCCGACAGACTCAATGGTTCATTCTGCATATTGAGGCCGGCAGGGATGTCTTGCACAGCCTTACACCTGTTAAGGAGTCACAGAGGGCATCTCTAAGCAGGGGAGGGTTGCGATAAGGCAGGTCAGAGCTCCTTTCTCATGGTCGACAGTTCAGCTTTAGGGAGACTTTGGCCAAGAGGGCCTCCAGTCGGGCAGCTGCTTAAGGGGAGCCTTAAGATTTTATTTTAGTTCACAGAACTTTCTGAAAGAGAAAAATGTAAACCTGTTTGATTTAAAAAGCCTCCGAGGAAAGATTGCACTGAAACTCAGCTTCAATAGCCTTTTGAGGGATAGAACTCACTGTAATATTTTGTTTGGTGTTTCACAGCTTCCTATTGTCTATCCCCATAGGACCACATGATTTTTCAAAAAATTTCCAGAATTGGGCAGTGCCTGTGGCTCATCAAGTAGGGCGCCAGCCCCATATACCAAATGTGGCGGGTTCAAACCTGGTCTCAGCCGAACTGCAAAAACAAAAAAATAGCCGGGCGTTGTGGCAGGCGCCTGTGGTCCCAACTACTCGGGAGGCTGAGGCAAAAGAATCACCTAAGCCCAGGAGTTGGAGGTTGCTGTGAGCTGTGTGACGCCACAGCACTCCATCAAGGGTGACAAAGTGAGACTCTGGCTATACAAAAAAAAAAAAAAAAAATTCCAGAATTGTATTTTGAGAAATTTGTATTTAACTCTGCCACAACAGTTCTCAAAAATGCCATATTATAAGGCAATAGGTGACATGTTATCGATCAATAATAAATGCATTTAATAACTT
>CAUYON010140753.1:0-15003 GCA_963573935.1 Arctocebus calabarensis
CCTGTAGTCCCAGCTACTCGGGAGGCTGAGGCAAGAGAATCGCTTAAGCCCAAGAGCTGGAGGTTGCTGTGAGCAGTGTGACGCCACGGCACTCTACCCAGGGCGATAAAGTGAGATTCTGTCTCTACAAAAAAAAAAAAAAAAGCTGACGCATGTCTGAGAAGAATGCAAAAACAGAAAGTATTGTGTTGATTTGTAGAATGACTGTTTTTCCACAAGTTAATTTTAGTCAGAAGAAGTTAGGTAATGGTAAAAGGCTATAGATCATAGATTAAGGGTGTACGTGACCACTAGTGTATATAAAGTGGCCCAGAATAAAGATGATTTGCTACACACCATCTGGAAAGTGTGCAGTCTATTTCTTGCATACCCTAATAATTACAGGTGCAAGTTCTATACCTAGGCAAAGTTACTGTCCCTCGCATCTCCATTACCGCAACACTTAGCCTAAAGATATACTATTTTCAAAATTCTTGGGATCACCACTGAGTAGTAAGTTTAGCACCCTATTCTTTGAGTCCATCTTTTCTCCAACCCCTTTTTACTACTCTCAGCTATAGTGTTTGCAGGGAAGCCTGTGACTGGGCAGCCATGTAAACAGGTGAAGAAAGAAAGGGTCAATAATCATATGAAAAGGTGTCCAACAGCACTATATTAGCAGGAAGATATAAACTAAAACCACAGTAAATGGCTAGAATTAAGAATACCAGCAATACCAAGTAATAGTGAGAATACAGAATAAATGGAACATTCTTATAATGTTGGTGGCTATATTAAATGGTACAACCATTCTGGAAAATTCTTTGACTGTTTCTAAGAAAGTTAAACCCTATTATCCAGCAATTCCACTCCTAGGTATATGCCCAAGAAAATCCAGTGTTTATGTTGACCCAAAAGACCCACAGAAGAATATTCACAGTTTTAGTCATAATTAGTCAAAAACTGAAAACAATTCAAATACCCATCAACACAAGACTGCAAAACAATTTGCAGTTTATTCCAAAACCAGAATACCACACAAGAAAAAAGAGCTACCGATACACAAAACATGAGTAAGACCTGAACATTAAAAGTCAAGTGCACCAGCACTCAGCTATGAAACCCTGCATTCTTACACACTGTTGCCTCTTAAGAATATTTTATATAACTACATGAACTGTGTAATTTTACTAATGGAGATGTGTGCTCCCCAACCCCTGCAAAAAAAAAAAAAAAAAAAATTAGTCTTTGTCTTTCTTTTCACATAAGCAAACCAAGACCTAAAGTAGATCATTGCTATGCTAGGCACCACACAAGTAGAAGAAAAAATTATGTTGAATAATAGCAGCCAGAAACAAAAAAGGGCGTAGTCTGTGATTCCATTTATATGAAGTTCAAGAACAGGCAAATCTAATTTATGGTGATAAAAATCAGAATAATGGTTACTTGCAGGCAAGGGACTAGACTAGAAAAGGGCAGGAAGGAACTGATAAAAATGTTCCATATCTTGGTTTGGGTAATGGTTGTAAGGAATACACATAGGTAAAAACTTATGTTATATACCTAAAGACTTGCACATTTTATTATATGTAAACTTTACTTCAAATTAAAAATGTTAACCTGCCAAAGATTACACAATTAGTAATGGGATTCAAACATTGGTCAATCTGAGTCATTTCACTAGATTAAGGTTCATTTTCCTAATGAACTATCTACACAGAAGAATTACAAGTCTGTTATAACTTAGTTTAAATAAGTGATTAGCATCAGTTTGTATATAATATTCACTTATGATGAACCATATTTATTTGGCACTGATCCTTTCTAAATTCTACTCCAGATGATAATATTTTCTTTGTGGCACCATAGCAACAACATTTTGCTTTAGAATTTACAGAACTGAAATAAATTATTGGCACCAAACTTTTCACCTTCTCAAATGATTACTACCCCAATAAAATACTTCAGCTGAAGAACAAGCATGTTAGGATGAAACTCCCAGGCCTTGCATTATAACATTTAACTAGCATATCCTTAGCTCATTAGCATCCAAGGATTATCATGAATAAATCTCCAGTGGTAGAAGAGTCTAAGACTGAGGAAACAATTGACAGATGAGGTATATATGAAGATGCCAAAATGGTGAGTTAACAAGCATGACTCACGTCATGTGATATCCCAAGGGAAAATTGTATTTATAATAGAATGCAACCACTACAGATGGAAATGTGGTCAGTGACTTCTCAAGAATCAACTGTCTATTTAACATTGATAAAGTAGCTAATGCAATACCAGAATAAGACCTGAGCACCAGCATTCAGCTATGATACCCTGCGCTCTTGCACAGGGTTGCCTCTCAAGAATATTTTATGTAACTGCATGGACTGTGTAATTTTGTCAATGGAGATGTGCACTCCCCACCCCCTGCCAAAAAAAAAAAAAAGCTTAAGGTATTATCTTCCTTTCCACAGAAGCAAACCAAGACCTAAAGCAGATCATTGCTATGCTAGACACCACACAAGTAGAAGGAAAAAAGCCAGTGTCAAGGCTACTCCGACCAGTATTTATTATAAATAGTAAGTGTCATGCTCACTTTGTTCTACAAGAACTCCTCCTGCTAAAATACTACATATAAATTTTTAAATTATGTAAAAGTGCTTAATTTCTGTTGACAATATCCCATCCCAAAACTAAAACAAAAATCAAGTTAAAATAGATTCACCCAAGACTGTGAGATAATAAATTCATATGTTCAGAAAGAGAAAATAATGTTTCTGAACGGTCAAAAAAGAACCCCACAGAAGAAGACGACTTCCAAATCCAGAAGACACTAAACTGATGGAGGCAGAAAGTTCCTTCAAGGAATTCCCCACAAAAAACTAAATCCCACATGCTCTACTTTAATGATTTGATAATCACTCCCTAAATTACAGCAAAACAATTAATAGAATCATTAGGTGAACATCTAAGGAATTTAGCTGAATCGTCAGCCCCTAAACTTGGGGACAAATGTCATTTGCTCACGTCAACGTTCGGTGTCCTGTGTCAGTCAGTGTCCCTACATGCTGACCCTGTTGTCCCAGTCCTCTCTTGGCATGGGATTCCTCAAGCCCTAGATCAGAGGGTCTGGTTCCTGGAACCTTTGGGTAGATCTGTTAACAGATTTCAGAAAGGTTAATAAAGCCCCTGAAAAGTTATAGTAAAACTTGAATCTGTAGCTTATATGATACAAAAAGTTTAGGTACTACTCTTCTAAAGAGTGCGCGAGGAGAGCCCCACAGAGTCCTGCCCCATCGAGTCCCACCCCGCAGTGCCACTCACCTGAGAGCAGCCAGATGCAGACCCAGAGGCGGAACCACTCCGGTTGCTGCTCAGCCCACCCCGGGTCGCCTGTCTTACCTGGGGCGCTGCCCGGGAAGATTCTTGCGGCTAGCTGGGGAGAGGGGAAGAACCTCTGGGTCAGGCCTGCGGCTGGGAACCCGGCTCCGAGCTCGGGAGGCGGGAGGAAGCAGCTTCACCGTGTCTCCTGCCGCTCACAACCGCCAAGCGCCCAGGCTCAGGTCCGGTGAGTCCTTCCTGCACTAATTTTTGCAATATACTAGGTTCACAGTTACCCAAAGGGATGGGGTAAACTAAATCTCACCATGAGCTTAAAACAGACACTGATGGGAACTAAAAAAAAAATCTTAAGCTCCTCCATCCCCCAAGGCTGATTGGCTGGACCTCCCCTCTTGGCCAACGGGATCCCCTAAAACTGAGTTGCCACCCATGAGAAAGGAAATCAGACAGGCCGTATCATGTCCCCCTCTTTCCTCAGAGATACTCTTTGTGACTCATTACCAGGCCTAAGGCCATCCTGCAGGTCCTTAGGATACACAACAAACTACTGGATCTGGGCATATGTCTGGTTGTTTGTCTCTGGTTAACAGATTCTTAATTCAATCCTTCCTTTTTGCTGACTCCTGGTCTAATAGACAAAGCCTAACTCTTTCAGCCAATTGTCAGTTAAACAATCTTTAAACCCACCTATAGCCTGTAAGTCCCTGCTTTGAGATGTCCCACCTTTTCAGGCCAAACCAATGTGCCTTCCACATATTGATTTATGACTTTACCTGTAATTCCTGGCTCCTTAAAATGCATAAAACCAAACTAACCTCACCACCAGGAGTCCACTTGTTCAAGGTTTCTTGAGCATGGTTCCTTGTCATGGTCCTCAAATTTGGCTTAGAATAAACCTCTTTAAATTATTTTACAGAGTGTGGCTTCTTTTCCATCGACACTAGCAAGCCACTGAAGTTTTAATAGGGCCTTTGGAAAATAGATGCTTTAGAAGACTAAATGTGTATCTCTTTTTAAAAATATTTAGATTTCTATCAAGTCCACACCAAACAAAATGAAAAGCTGCCTTCTCCCAAATTAGGGGGTCAGCAGAGAGATAACTATGCTACAGGAAACAGAGGAGAGGTAAACTACTGACCGAGGCTACTGACCTATACAGAAATGCAATGAATACTGAACAATGAATTCAGAAAAACCATTTCTGAATGGTTTCTACCCCAAGACCCCAGAGAAGGGTGGAGTAGAGGTAGATTATCCACCCTATGTGAAACCATGTACACCCCTCACCTTCCTTCCCTACTATACAACACCATCACTTATAGTTGATTACTAGTCCACATTTTGAGCTTCCTACTATCTTAAGCCACATTCTTTCACTCCTACTAAAATGCAAAGGATTCAAGGAAGAAAAATTAAGCCTTATTAGTCACATCTCAACCTATGCCTTCTCTAGAGAGCAGACCTTGAACAGAATTAGAGGAAAAGCCACTAGACCAGCAGTTCTCAACCTGTGGGTAGTGACCCACAAGAACTGTATTAAAGGGCCATGGCATTAGGAAGGTTGAGAACCACTGCACTAGACTCTTAAGGTCCAAGGGAAAGGCACAAATATATTTTCAATTTACAATGGGTTCATAGGGATGTAAGTCAAGGTGCATCTATACATACAACCCATAAAAAGATGAAGATTTCAATATAGATGTCTAAACTTAGTGAGACAGAAATATAGATTGAGCATCCCTAATCACCAAACCTGAAATCCTAAATGCTCCAAATCCCAAAACTTTTTGAACACCAACATGATACCACAGTTTGTCCACATTTGTGGCTGAGATAGGGGCACCTTTGCTTTTTGATGGTTCAATGTATACAAACTGTTTCAAGCACAAAATTATTTTTTCATGTTTCAAGCACAAAATTATATTGCATAAAGTTACTTTTAGGATATGAGGTACGTATGAAGCATGAATGAATTTTATTTATAGACTTGGGTCCCATCCCCAAGATATCTCATTATATACTATACAAATATTCCAAAACTCAAAAAAACAAACACCAGAAACATTTCAGGTGCTGGGAATTTTGGATAAGGGATAGTGAAACCATATATAATGGCAACAAGAAGAAATGGTTCAAGGTGGTTGATTGTTGGATATGGGATGACAATTTGGAAAGAGAGGGGCAGTGAATATTGCTTCATATTATAAATGCTTCTTATAGCATTTTCAAATTGCTACTTTGGTAATTAAGTTTTTTAATTTCATAATATTACGGTGGTACACATGTTTTGGTTACATGAATTCTTTTGTATAGTTTGAGTGAAGTTATAAGTGTACCCCTCACCTGAATAGTGTGTATGGTTCACGAGGGTATAAATTTACTCCTCCCCTCCTGTCCCTTCTCACCGCTTGCTTTCCTTTGAGTTCTACTACCAAATGTGCACATGGGTGTTGTTCGGTTAGTTCCAATATAAGAGTAAATACACATGGTGTTTGTTTTTCCATTCCTGGTGACACTTAGAGAAGAATGGTTTCCAGGTCCATCCAGTTTGTTACAAAAGGTACTAGTCACCACTTGTTTATGGCTGAATAGTACTTCATGGCATACATGTATCATGTTTTATTAATCCACTCATGTATTTTTGGGCATAGGAATTTGGTCCCCATCTTTGCAATTGTGAATTGTGCTACAATAAATAATCAAGAAGACATTTTTGACAAAATGAGTTTTCCTTTGGATAAATACCTAGTAGTGGGATTGCTGGATCAAATAGCAGGTCTACTTTTACTTCATTATTTCCATATGATTTTCCATGGAGGTTTTACTAGTTTGCAGTCCCACCAATAGTGTATGTAAAAGTGTTCTTTTCTCTTCGATCCACATCATCATCTGTTGTGTTGAGACTTTTTGATAAAAAGACATTCTCATTGGAGTTAGGTAATTACCTCACTGTGGTTTGGCTTTACGCTTCCCTGATGATTTAGGGACATTGAGCATTTTTTCATGTTTATCTTCTTCTGAAAAGCTTCAGTTATGTCTTTTGCCCATTTTTATGGGGTTGATTTTTTTTTTCTTGCGGATTTGCTTGAGTTCTATATAGATTCTGGTTATTAGTCCCTTATTAGATATATATATAGCACACAAATGTTTTCTCTCATTCTGTAGGGTATCTATTCACTCTTTTGTTTCCTTAGCTGTAAAGAAGCTTTTTAAATTAATCAGGTTCCATTTGTTAATTTTTATCATATCTATGATTGCCTTTAGGGTCTTTTTCATAAATTCTTTGCCTAGGCTGATATCCTAAGAGTTTTTCCAACATTTTCTTCTAGAATTCTTATAGTTTCATGCCTTAGGTTTAAGTCTGTTATCCAACACGAATGATTTTTGTGAGTGGTCAAAGATGCAGATCCTGTTTCAATTTTCTACATGTGGCTATCCACTTTTCCTAGCACCATTTACTGAGTAGGGATTCTTTTTTTATCATAACTGTGCAAATTTATGGGGTAGTGTCTAATTTGATATACAATGTGGAATGGTTACATCAAACTGATTAACATAACCATCACTTCACTTATTTGTTGTGGTCATTTATACTTTTTTTGAGACAGAGTCCCACTATGTCGCCCTATGTAGAGTGCCATAGCATCAAAGCTCATAGCAACCTCAGACTCCTGGGCCCAAGCATTCTCTTGCCTCAGCCTTCCAAGTAGCTGGGACTATAGGTGCCTGCCACAACACCCACCTATTTTTTTGTTATTGTTGCCATTTTTGTTTAGCTGGCCTGGGCAGGATTTGAACCTGGCAGCCTCAGTGTAGGTGGCTGGCACCATAACCATATGCTAGGGGCACTGAGTCAGGTTGTGCTCATTTATACTCTTAATAGATTTGAAATGTACCATTGCATTGTGCACAATAGTGAGATCCCACCAATTACCCTCCCTCCTCCCCATTCTTCTACCCTCTCCCTCTTCATCCCTTCTTTCTGGACTATAATTGTATTTTATAATTCATATGAATGTGTAGGTGATTCTATTGGTTTCATAAAAGTATTGGGTACACTGGATACTTTTGTTTCCATTCTTGAGATAGTTTACTAAAAAGAATATGTTTCAGTTCCATCCAGGTAAACATAAAAGATGTAAAGTCTCCATCCTTTTTATGGCTGCGTAATATTCCATGAGATACATTTATATATATATATATATATATATACACACCACACTTTGTTAAGCCATTTATGGGTTGATTGGCATTTGGTCTACTTTCATGACTTGGCAATTATGAATTGGGCTGCAATAAACATTCTGGTGCAAATGTCTTCGTTGTAAAATGGTTTTTGATCATCTGGTAGATACCTAGTAGAGGAATTGCAAGATCGAACATTAGGACTATTTTTAGTTCCTTGAGAATTCTCCAAACTTCTTTCCAAAAAGGCCATATTAAATTTGCAATTAGATCAGCAGTGTAGAAGTGTTCCCTTCTCTCCACATCCACACCAGCATCTGTAGTTTTGGGATTTTGTGATGTGGGCTGATATTACTGGAGTTAGATGATATCTCACAGTGGTTTAGATTTGCATTTCTCTGATGATTAAAGGTGTTGAGCATTTTTTCATGTGTTTGTTGGCCATTTGCCTGTCATCTTCAGGGAAGTTTCTGTTCAAGCCTCTTGCCCACAAAGAAATGGGGTTATTTTTTGTTCTTTTATTAGTTTGAGTTTTCTGTGTATTCTAGTTATCAAACCTTTGTCAGAAATATATCCTGCAAAAATCTTTCCCAGTCTGAAGGCTGTTTGCTTTACTTATGATGCTCTTGGCTGTGCAGCTTTTTAGTTTGATCAGAACCAAGTAATATATTTTTGGTGCTGCTTCAATTGCCAGAGGAATCCTCCTAAAATATTTTCCCAGGCCAATTTCTTCAAGCATTTTCCCTGCACTCTCTTCTAGTATTTTTATTTAATTTATTTAGTTATTGCAGTTTTGCTGGGGCCAGGCTTGAACCCGCCACCCTCCCCCAATATGGGGGCAGCGCCCTACTCCTTAACCACAGGCACTGCCCTCTTCTAGTATTTTTATACTTTCATGTCTTAAGTTTAAATCTTAAACTTTTATCCAGTGAAAATCAATTGAGCAAGGATTTTTTTTTTACCCGTATGTTATCGTCTGCTTTGTCGGGCAGTATGAGGATGAGGATGGTTTTATATCTGGCTTTCCTGTTCTGACCCATTAGTCAGAACAGTATGAGGATGGTTTTATATCTGGCTTTCCTGTTCTGACCCATTAGTCTATGTCACTGTTCTTGTGCTTTATTAAGATGAGCAAAGTAATTGAACATGGGGACATTTACACTTAGTCTGTAATGGCCATAGGATTATGGGTGATTTCTTTTTTGCTGTGTTTGATTCAGGAATGTCCTCATGGTAATTTGACAAATCAAGCAATCAGGGTCTGTGAACAGTGGCTCACACCTATAATCCTAGGACTCTGGGAGGCCAATGTGGGAGGATCACTTGAGTTCAGAAGTTTGAGATCAGCCTGAGAAAGAGCCAGATCTTTCTCTACCAAAAACAGAAAAAAGTAGCCAGGCATGGTGGCCCACATCTGTAGTCCCAGCTACTAGGGAGGGTTGCAGGAAGTTATGCTGACATTCCGGCACCCCTGCCGCTGGTGACAGAGGGACAATGACAAAAAAAAAAAAAAAAAAAATCAGGGACAGTTATGACCAAGAGGCTCTTTGAGGAAGTGAGAAACAGGAGATAAGAACTGCCTATAAGTGTTCTTCATACACAAACTAAAAGACACACAAGTATTACAAATAACAGTGTAAAAACCTTCATTCATTTAGCCCTTCTGAGAAGTGAAATATTTCCCATATTTTTATTTGTTGAACTTTTTTTTGAGTTGTGTTTATGTATTCTTTGTGTCTATTGTGTATATCTTTTATTGGTATTCCTATACATATTCACATCCACTGATATACCACTGTGGTCACAGTAATACTTTTCCTTGTCTACCTTTTACTCCTTATAGAGGCAACTAATCCTTTAGTGGTCAAATTTGTTCATTGTTTCCCCCCCTTTGTGATTTCTATCCTTAGAGCTTAAAGTCATCCCTTATTCCTAACTAAATTCATACTTTTAATTTTCATAATTCACATGGAATTTTGAATATGGCATGGGATAGGCATCTAACCAGTTATCCTCACACTATCTGTTGCATATGCCTTCCATTTTCATATGTAATGACTCATTAACTAAATTCCTATAATAAGACATACATTGGAAATGTGTCATTATCATTTAGGTGAATAACATTCAAAATTGATCATTTTTGGCCTGGTGTGGCAGCTCACACTTGTAATTCTAACATTTTGGGAGTGCAAGGGAGGAGAATCACACACCCAGGAGTTAAGAGGTTGCAATGAGCTATGATGATGCCACTGAACTCTAGCCTGAGAGACAGAGGGAGACTCTGTCTCGAAAAAAAAAAAAAAATCCCTGATCATTTTTGTCTTCAATATTTACACTTTACTTGTGTCTTTATGTTTGGGTTCATTCACTTAGGGGTTTATTAAGAACTTCTTAAATTTCCAGGATAGTAAGTTCAAGATATATAATAGTGAATGAAGAAAGCGTTCTTTTCCTTATTCTTTTTTTTTTTTTTTTCTGAGACAGCGCCTCAAGCTGTCACCCTAGATACAGTGCTGTGGCATCACAGCTCACAGCAACCTCCAATTCCTGGGCTCAAGCGAGTCTCTTGCCTCCGCCTCCCAAGTAGCTGGGACTGCAGGCGCCCACCACAACTCCCAGCCATTTTTTGGTTGCAGCCGTCATTGTTTGGCGGGCCCGGGCTGGATTTGAACTCACCAGCTCAGGTGTACGTGGCGGGAGCCTTAGCCCGCTGAGCCACAGGCACCAAGCCATCCTTATTCTTAAAATATGAAGCAAAACATATGCCAAGAGTGAACAGCAAATTTTTTTTTTGCAGTTTTTGGACGGGGCTGGGTTTGATCCCACCACCTCCGGTATATGGGACCCATGCCCTACTCCTTTGAGCCACAAGCGCCCCCTTGAATAGCAATACATGATAAATAAATTTGATTCTAAGAGTGATTTTCATTATCACATCTGTGTACTAATATTATATTAATATTTATGTAAGACATTTTGTTCACTGCATTGGTTTCATAAGACAATAAAAGTTTCAAAGGTAAGGGTTGAAAACTATGATATGCAATAAAGAAAAATTAAAGTGCTGTTAGAAAACTTAGGGGAAATGTGTTTCATCCTTTATTTTCAAGGAAAGTCTACGTATTATAAAAACAAACATTTGTTATGCCATTGAGTACAAGAGCTCACGTTGCAAACATTTAACCATTTTTATCACCCATCTGATGATCTAAAATCAAAATCACTTTTAAAGGAGTAAGTCTTCTGTTTCATGAAAATCATGTTATCACATTATAGTGATAATACTTCACTACTGTTTTCAAGGCTCAAGTAAAAATGAGACACAATTTTTAACCAAAAGTGTATCATATCTTATTGCTTGTTTTAAGCACCACCTACTATGACTGAGTATTTAGACATGAAACATGTCTAAACCCTGAAGAATACACTAGAAATAAGACATTTAGAATGCTTTAATGTTTCCAGTTAACACCAGTTAAAGTTCAGTAACTGCAATGCTGTAACTTTTAGCATCTCACATAACTAGTCAGTAAGAATTTTTTTTTAAGGGTGGGAGTATGAACAGAAGGACATTCGGAGCTATGAGAATGTCAGGTTTCATACTTCTGTTAAAAACTCAAAAATCAAAACTATTTTCTTCTCTGCATCGAAACTGTACCACAGACTTGATGGATGTTCTAGCTTTAATCCCATGACTCATCGTCTACTGGATTGGGAGCTTGTGAAGAAGAAAACCCTGCTGTGTTCAAAGTGCTCTTGCCCTGGAAATTCTTTAAAAAAGAAAGAAAAAAGAAAAAAAAGAAATATTTAATTTTATGATAGCGCTAAAGTTACATTGCCCAGATTAAGAGCAGGTACTCAAGCTTTCCACCATGTTTTCCCCAAATTATATAAAGAACTTCATTCTCATTAAATCTGATTCATTTGAAAAAAGGCCCTTATCAAAGCAAAAGTCTAAATTGTACCAAATTTTTCCAAAAAAAGATTTAAGCCATTGGTTAGGCAACCAGGAAAAAACATGCTACACTTCAATGAAGAACCATAAATATTTAACAAATATGTTCATTGTTTTTCTGTATAAAGGTGGTGCAGCCTATAAAAACTGATGTATTAGAAAAGATTTATAGCCCCATAGCTCTAGTATTGTATTTTCTCTTAATATGGTCACATTTTTAAAATTAAAGAATAAAAAGGATAATTTGGGAAAGGAGGATGTTTGGACATAAATCTCAAAGCCAATTCCTCACCTTCACAACCAAAAACAGGCTGGCCTGGTGGCTCGGGCTGGCCTGCTGGCTCACATCTGTAATCCTAGCACTCTTGAACAAGAGTAAGACTCTGTCTCTATTAAAAATAGAAAAAAATTATCTGGGCATGCTGGTGCAGGGCTGTAGTCCAGCTTCTCAGGAGGCTAAAGCAGGAGGATCCCTTAACTCCAGGAGTGTGAAGTTGCAGTCAGCTTGATGACACCACTGCACACTAGTCCAGAAAACAGAGTGAGACTTTTGTCTCAAAAAAAAACAAAAACAAAAACATTAAGTAGATAAAATTTTAAAGAAATAATAAATTAGCTACCTTCTAGGCATGAAGACAATGGTTTAAGTCATTAAGTAGTATAGTTACTTCACAATATTAGCATAACATTTACAAAAAGTAAATGGAAACCAAGTTCTGAACTTTTCCCCTCAACTAACCTTCCTAGTGTCGACTGATGCAAACACATTTCCTCTTGTACTACTACCACCGCTGAAGCCAGGGACATAAGTACTGAAGGCAATTTCTTCCAACCATGCAGGAACATCCTGCTGAGCCTAAAAAAAACAAAAAAACCCCACTTCATATGCAGTGTAAAATCTCAAAGATTAGAAACTTTGCTTTTTATATACATATGCATAAAATGTCTACATTCAGTGATAAAGTAAGAACACCATCCATTCAGTTTTAAAATTATAAAACTTACATCTGACAGTACTTTCACTAGAGGCTGTGCTAAATGATTATCTGATTCAGGATCAAAAAAGGAAATAGCTCTGCCAGTATTCCCACAACGACCAGTACGCCCAATTCGATGAACATATTCATCAATGGTAGAAGGAAGATCAAAATTGATAACGTGTTGAACATTTTCAATATCCAGCCCTCTAGCAGCTACCGAAGTAGCAACAAGAACTGGGCACTTTCCACAGCGAAAATCTCCGAGGGCCTGCTCTCTCTCTCTCTGTTCCCGATCACTTGAAAGAAAAGCAAGCATGTATTAGGACCACTCTTAAGAAAATCATTAAAGAAAAATTAGTGAAGTTCAACATATAAATATAACATATAAATTTCTTTTTAATAACAGTAGAAATAGCATTTAATATTAATGTCCACTTCTCACATAACAAGTACTTAATACACAATTCCTTCCAACCCCCGATTTTATTTTATTCTCACAGTAACACTAAGTTGTAACAATTATCCCCTTTTGCAGATGAGGTAACAAGCCAATGCATACAGCCAGAATACAAACTCAAGGATGACAAATGTCAGATCTTACCTAACAATAATCACTACACTTTCTATGACCAAAAAAATATACAACCACGTGATTAGAATGCTTGCTGAAAAAATAGTTTTTTTGTAGAGACAGAGTCTCACTTTATCGCCCTCGGTAGAGTGCCATGGCGTCACACAGCTCACAGCAACCTCCAACTCCTGGGCTTAGGTGATTCTCTTGCCTCAGCCTCCCGAGTAGCTGGCACCACACGCGCCTGCCACAATGCCTGGCTATTTTTCTGTTTTGCAGTTCAGCGGAGGTTGGGTTTGAACCTTCTACCTTTGGTATATGGGACTGGTGCCCTACTCGATGAGCCAAAGGCACCGCCCTGAAAAAACAGTTTTTAAAGTATCATTTTAGAACTCTATATACTAAATGATTAGAATTTTTAGATCCACTAATGTCCAAAAAGAGTTGTGTTAATATAACATTTTTGAGCACTCTAATAAAAAAAGTCCAGCATCAGAAAGATTAGATTTAACAAAGGAAAAACTGGAGATATAAGGATCAGATGCTCTTTAAGTGAGATCTCTTGAGAAGTTCTTACTCGTCATGATAAAGCACACATTTATCTTGCCCGCTACCCACCACTTCACCACTTTGTTCTTCTAAAAACTAAGAATAAAGATAGAGAACAGCCATTTGATCCTCTCAGGTATTGCCTCTTTCCTTGGGGAGAGGAGAGTAATAGTTTAGGTCTTGAGAATCCTAATCTTAGGATTATATCATATTAGTTATATAAACTGATGTGTCTTTTTTTTTTTTTTTTTTGCAGTTTTTTGGGCTGGGGCCGGGTTTGAACCCTCCACCTCCAGTATATGGGGCTGGCACCCTACCCTTGAACCACAGGTGCTGCCCATAAACTGATGTGTCTTAAAATGTCAAATAGAAGTGATTCTCTATGAAATCATATTAATCTACTCACCCATGAATACTTGTAGTTGATATTTTTTCCTGACAAAGAAAAGTTGCAATAAAATCTGCTTTTTTCTTAGTTTCAACAAAGACCATAGTTCTTTCCTCGCCTACAAAACAATGAAATTATTAACATTCAAAGTACAAAATAAGGAAAGTAGCGGGGAAAGGGAGAGAGTATTTGAATAGGAAACTTTGCCTCATCTACTGCTGTACTTATATTACTAGCACCAGAAGGTAGACCTGGGGCCTGGTACATGAGGGGAATTCAAATGTTTCCTGAATGCGTGTCAAAGATAGAGAAAAAGACAGTTCTAGTGAAGGGATTTTTTTAAAAATTAGCTTTTCCTTTCTCCTCCCAGGCCAACACCAGGAAGTAGAGATTTAGGGAAAGGTAAATGTTATCTACCTGCCAACTATTTAGTAGTTTCAAATTTGTTTCAGTCCCTTTCTCTGCTCCATCTGCCTCCCCGTAAATGTCCTTGCTTTATACATCCCAAGATAAGCCAGTCTTTCATTCTGTCTTGATTGCCCGAGATGTTCATAATAATGGCATCTCACCTGGAGCTGCTAAACTCTATAATCCACGTTATAGAACATTATCTCTTAATTCAAATTCCTTCATTCCCAAAATATACATATCAAAAGAATCAAATGATAACTTTATCTCATTTAGGGTCTTAACTCATTTAGGTATATTTACTTCTTAGCTTAAAGTATTTAAATATTAATAAAAATTTGAGCATGGGCCAAAGATTTTTCCACACAGAGAATTTTCCTATGAAATGTTAGCTAACAGAAAAAAGGCCCTCATGTGGCTTCTACATTCTGGGCACAGGGAAGAGCAAGTATAAAGGCGTGAGGCAGAAGTGTGTGTGGTATATGTAAGGAATAGATGTGAGTAAAGTGCGGGTAGAGTGGGGAGCATTAGGAGACGAAGTCAGAGGATTTGAAAGCCATTAAAAGAACTGTTTTCTCTATGTATTCTGGTTATTAAGCCTTTAATATTGCAAATATTTTTTCCCATTCTGAGGGCTGTCTGCTAG
>CAUYON010140759.1:0-16994 GCA_963573935.1 Arctocebus calabarensis
GGGCAATTGGTGGGAGCACACCTACGGTGCATCTTAGCAGGGTACTGGGGAAACTTATTAAATGTAGAGTATCAATGTCTTTATATAGTGATCAAGAAAATGCTATGAAGGCTATCTGTAACAGTACGATGAAAACATTTCTGAATGTATATGAATCATGCTCTAAGAATGCACCAATGTACAGAATTATGATTCAATAAAATTATTAAAAAAAAAAAAGAAGGGAGGAATGTTAGGTAATTGCAAAACTTACTTCATCTCCCTATCCCAATTCCCCACTGAAAATTTCAAACTTATGCCCTGCCCCTAATGGCTCTTCCTGCCAGAGTAGTAACTCCTTATTGGCTAATCTACCATCCCATCACATCTCCTAACCAAACCTATATAAGGGTGCACTTTTCTTTTGGCTCTCTATGTCTCCTCTCTCCCCCTCTCCCTCCCTTTCTCTCTCTCTCTCTCTCTCTCTCTCTCCTCTCCTCCTTGGTGCTGATCTGCAGCATCCCCCTCCAATAAAGACCTTTTGTACAAGCCTTGATGGTCTGTGAGATCTCTGCTGGTCAAGTGCCACCCTTTCAGTGATTTTTTTCTATTTAAACCATTCAAACTCCCCTTTGATTACATTTAAATCACTCCTTTTCTTGGATTTAATTTTAACATACTTCATGTGCATTGAATGAGCAAATACCACTTTTAAGTATACATTTATTTATTATGAGATGGACAATTATTTTACAGGGCAATTCTTTCCTGAGTTAAAATGAATTGAAGCTTGCTAAATCACTCCCATTCTTTGAAAGTTAATCCTATTGCTAATGAGTGTTAGAACGCAATACTACTTTATTTTCATATTTCCTTATGAAAAAAGTTTTTCATGTTCTAATATTAAGAAAAGCCAGCATGATTGTGAAATAAAAGAAAGTTTAGTTAGATACTAGGATCTTATTTAAATTGTATTTGCTTTTTAAAAAAAGACTATGCTAGCAGAAAGAAAAGAATAATAACATGTATTCAAAAGAGCTTTTTTTCATGTATAAGTTACTTGTTAATAGGATATGTTTAAGATTAAAGTTATAATCACAAACATACTAAAAAGTGTCAATTGAATACAGAAAGAACATTTAATTGGAAATTGTGTGAATTAACCCACGCTGTATGGCAAACTTGCAGTATTTTAGTTACACATTATGTATCACTTGAGAAAGATCTTTAGAACTTTTTAAAGGAATGATGTGTTACATAAATGGTTGGTTTGCATGTTCAGTTTTGTTTTTTAACAAGTGAACAGTTTATTAAGAATTAAACAAAGGTATGATATGATACAGTACAGCAAGACACTCAAGATAGGCAAAATAGTACTACTCACACAAAAACCTAAATTTCACCTCAAAAAAAATCACAAGACAAAAGAGAAAGCAATTTCACTGTTATAAAATAAGATATTTCATGCAAAGTATTAACTCTGCACCCCCAAACCCCAATCTCCCAACATACAAAATACTATCTGGGAATACTGCTATACTAACATATTAATCACAGTATAATCATTCATAGGAAAACAGTAATTAAGCAATAAATTAAATAACAAATTTCAAACTATCATAAACTCATAGACTACAATGATTTTACAAGACAAGCAATTCTAGAAATCTTATAAACAATAAAAAAAGAAGAAATATTTCAATATCATTCTACTTGATCTGGATACACCTGATATTTAAATTGGAGAAAATATATTGTTGTAAAGGGAAATTACAAACGTGTTTCATTTATATCCTAAACAACATATTGACAAGTTGAATTAAAAAATTAATGTTTAAATAATGTACTTTGGTCAAAATTGAATCCAATTTATATGAAAGTTAGTCACTATTTTCTGTTCTTTTTTTTTTTTTTTTGGTTTTGTTTCCCTCGCCCCCTCCCTCCTTCTCTGTCTGCTCTCTCCTTCCCACATGCCCCACTGTGTCATTGATTGACACAGAACTTCAAGTAATCTACAAGAAAAAAAACCCAACAATGCCAATCAATGGGGAAGAGAGATGAATAGAATCTTCTCTAAAGACGACAGACAAATGGCCAGTAAACACTTGGAAAAATGCTCATCATCCTTAATTATTAGAGAATTTCAAATTAAAACCACCCTGAGATACCATCTAACTCCAGTGAGAATAGCCTATGTCACAAAATCTCAAGATTTCAGATGCTGGCGTGGATGTGGGGAGAAAGGAACACTTTTACACTGCTGGTGGGACTGCAAACTAATACAACATTTTTGGAAGGAAATATGGAGAAAACTCAAAGAACTAACCTAGACCTCCCATTTGATCCTGCAATCCCATTGCTGGGCATCTATCCAGAAGGAAAAAAAAAAAAACTTTTATTATAAAGACACTTGTACTAGGCTGTTTATCACAGCCCAATTTACAATTGCTAAAGTATGGAAACAGCCTAAATGTCCTACAACCCAGGAGTGGATTAGTAAGCTATGTATATGTATACCATGGAATATTACTCAGTCATCAAAAATAATGGAGACTTTGCAGCATTTGTAGTAACTTGGATAGAGGTGGAACATATTATTCTTAGTGAAACATCACAGGAATGGAGACGCATGAATCCTAAGTATTCAACTTTGATTTGAGGACAATTAATGACAATCATTGACACAGAATTATGGTTTTTAAGGATCTAAGAGCCATTCCTTTGGAATATTCTCTTCAAGGATGATAGAGCATTCCTATCTCATAGTCTTGGTGGAAGGTAGAAGACTAGAAGCCTAACTAATGCAAAATAGTAACATAAGATATTTCATGCAAAGTATTAAATATCATGATGGTACAAGAAAGTTTACTTTTCCTTTGGGGAAAGTCAACTAGCAAATTCAAATGGCCTATTATTCCCCTACCCAAGCTCTTAAAACCTCTCAGCCTTTTTCCATAAAATTAATACTAGATTGAATTCTGGCTTCTTTCCCCTATTACAAGCACCTCAAATAGAGACTTCCTTAATAGACGTGTCTAATTTTGTTTGTTTAACATTTCTAGGTACAATTTTTACTTAGACACAGCAAATATAATTATCTTTATATTTATATTTTTTCTAATCATGCTATTTAGTTTTCTCTGTGAAGGGTATATTATCTTCAAATTAGGATATTTTACTTTTTTCCTATCAATGTGCATTTTTGCTATGAAAATTTCCAAACATGAAGAAAAGTAGAAGGAAAATACTTTCAAAATAATCTGTTTTACCTTATTTATTTGTTATCACTCTTCACCTGATTTTGCTTAGATAATAGAGATTTTAAGACATAACATAATGTATTTAAATACTTCAAAACACAACCTTAAAAGAATTTTTCTTCCATAGCCATAATGCCCTCTTCACATTAATAAAAATAGCACTAATCCTTGAATATCTAATTTAATCTAATATCCAATTAGAAAATGGTCTTCAATGATGAAAAACCCTTTAGGTGAAAAATTGATGGGTTTGACCCCTTTGGGCATACTCTATGACCCAACAACTCCTCTCCTAAGTATATATCAATAGGATTGTCTACAGATGGCCACTCAAGGATATAAGCAAGAATTTTCATAGCAACACAATTTGTAATAGCCTCAAGTTGGATACAACCCAATGCCATACAGTACGATGAATGTAGTGATGCATGTATACTCAATAAAATGGCATGTGCCAAAGAGAATGAATGAACACATGACATGGGTAGAGCTCACTCACTGACCTGATGTTTAGTGAAAGAAATCAGATATAAATTATTACATTTTTATTTTTTAATTTATACATAGTTCAAAATGTCCAGTGTTAACCCATGATGTTAGAAGGGATACCTTTGTAGAGTCTTACATCCAAATTAAAATATTTCAATCTCACATGTATTTATTGTGTGGCTATACTGTGCAAGGCATATTCTAGATGCTGTAATTACAATAATAAATAAAATCTAGTCTCTGCCTTTAAAAAGACCACAGTCTAGAAAGTAAGAAAAATAGGCATATGATTAAAAAATAATTAATCTACAGGGTGTCCCAAAAGTCACACCCAAAGTTGCCAGACATAGGGAAATGTGAAATGATAGTGAAATGTATTTACAAAATATATTTTACAAAATTTTACAAAATATTTTATACATATTGGCCACATCTTTGCAAAATTTTGGAATGGATATTTTGTAAATAAAGGCACATTTAGCTACAATTTCCCATTTTGGGACACGCTGAAGTATTAAAATACCATAATCAAAGAGCAGTGGAATGTTGTGTAAGGGCACCATCTGAGATAATTGTAATCCTTTCATTTCTACTTAAATGGCTTTTATTTCTTTTCCTTGGCTAATAGCCTTTGCTGGACCTTCCAGGATTTTATTGAATGGAAATGGAAAAGCTGGTGTCCTTCTCTTTTTTTCTGTTCTTAGAAGACAAGCTTCCAACTTTTCACCATTAAGTATTTCATGGTGGATTTCAGACATGAGGGATTCAGACATGGCTTTTATCACAGTCATGTGTTTTCCTTTTATTCTTAGTTTGTTGTTATTTTTATCATTAGATGATATTGAATTTTGTAAAATAATTGTATGCATCAATTGAGGAAATTATGTCATTTTTTCTACATTCTATAAATGTGGTATATTACCTTGATTAACGTTTTTTATGCTGAATTACCCTTACATTCTAGAAATAAATTTCACTTTGTTATGATGTATTATCATTTTAATATGATGCAAAATTTTGTTTGCTAGTATTTTGCTGAGAATTTTCACATCAATGTCCCTCAGATACATTGCCCTGTAATTTTCTCTTCTGATTTTGGTATCAGGTAACACAGGTCACACGCAATGAGGTTAAAAATGTCCCCTTCTCTTCAATTGCTTTGAAAAGTTCAAGAACTGGTATTAGTTCTTCATTAAATGTTTCCCAGAATTTACTAGTGAAGTCATCATGTCCAAGTCTTTTCTTTGTTGGAAAATTTTTAATTGCTACTTAAATCTCACTTGTTATAGGTTTATTTATAGTTTTTCCTTTGTGATTTAGTTTTGATAGTTTTTGTGTTTCTAGGAATTGGTCTATTTCTTTTAGATTACCCAATTTGTCAGTATATAATTCCTCATGTACTTTGTTACAATCGTTTGTCAAATTTCTATAGACTTAGTAATAATGTCTCCATTTTCTTTCTGATTTTCTTAATTTCAGGCCACAGAGTTTAGTTCAAAGTTTTTGAATTTCCACCTTTTCAAAGAACCAACTTTTGGCTTATTAATTTTTTGACGATTTTCTATTGTCAATCCCACTTAACTTTAATCTTTATGATTTCCTTCTTGTTAGTTTCTTCGTTTTTTCTAGTTACTTAGGTGGCAAAGTTACATTGTGGCTTTTTTGTTTGTTTGTTTAGCTCTGTTTTACTTATTAGTGTGCTTACAGCTATAAATTTCCACTTTACATTGGGTCCCCTAAGTTTTGGTATCAGATACTCCTTGACTCCTTGACTTATGATGGTGTTATGTGCTGATAAATAACTTTAACTTTCTGAGCACTATTGCTTAGACCTATCTACCTTAACTGTGCTTAGAACATTTACATTATCCTACAATTCCAAAAAAATTATCCAATAAGAACACTATTTTATAATCAACTTTTGACTATCTCATGTACTTCATTAAATACTGTGCTAAATGTCTATAACTTTTGCATCATCATGAATCAAAAAAGTCATAACTAGAACAGTTGCCACTTGAGGATCATCTGTATTGGGTATTTGTTTTTATTCATCTCTAAGTATTTTCCCTTTGACTTCCTTAATCCATTGGTTGCTTTAGACTGTGCTATTGAATTTTCACAAATTTGGGAATTTGCTAATTTTTCCTCTGTTATCAATTTCTAACTTCATCCTGCTATAGTCAGATAAAATACTTTGTATAATACTTATGTTTTTAGTTTATTGAAAATTAATTTGTGGCCTAACTTATGTTCTATTCTAGAAAATGTACTGTGCATACTTGAGAAGAATGTATATGATACTGTTATTAGATAGAGTATTTCTCACTTGATCTTAGCCCAATGCTAAAAGCAATGATACAGTATTACTCTATCTGCTGGTAAGTCTAATTGGTTTATTGCATGAAGTCCTCCATTTCCTTATTTACTTTCTCTCTGGTTGTTCTATCCATTATTGGAATGAGATATTGAAGTCTCTAGCTATTATTATAGTAACAGTCTGTTTTATATTCAATTCTGTCAGTTTTTCTTCATATATTTTAGAACATTGTGATGCCTTCTTTCTTTCTTAATGCTTTTGAGAAAATTTGATTATAGGGCCAGGGGCAGTGGCTCAGGCCTGTAATCCCAGCACTCTGGGAGTTCGAGGCAGGTGGATTGCCCTGAGCTCACAGGTTGAAGACCAGCTGTAGGCAGAGTGAGACCCCTCTTCTAAAAATAGCCAGGCATTGTGCCAGGAACCTATAGTCCCAGTTATTTGGGAGGCTGAGGCAAGAGAATCACTTGAACCAAAGAGTTAGAGGTTGCTATGAGGTATGACACCTTGAGACTCTACCAAGGGCAAAAAAGTGAGACTCTGTCAAGAATAAAAATGAAAGAAAGAAAGAAAATTTGATTATATTGTGTCTTAGTACACATTTTTTTATATCATTTTACTTAGAAATCATTAAGCTTCATAGATGTTAGTATTCATGTCTTTCATCAACTTGAAAGTTTTCAGCTGTTGTTTCTTTAAATATTCTCCGGGCCTCTTTTTCTTTTAGTTTTTATGTCTCTTTCTGAATAATACTGACATTTTGTTCATAAGTCATTTTCTTGTCTTTGTCCTCATCTTCTTTTAGTTCTTTGAACATCTTTATAAAAGGTCTTTTTAAACCTTTGTTTAAGCATGGTGTGCTGGCTGATGCCTGTAAATCTTAGCACTTTGGGAGGACAATGCAGGTGGATTACTTGAGGCCAAGTGTTTGAGTCCTGCCTAGAAAACATAATGAGAACCTCAAAAAAAGGAAAAAAAATGAAACATTAGCCAGGCATTGTGGTGCATGTTTGTAGTCCCAGCCATTCAGGACATCAAGGAAGGAAGATCACTTGAGCCTAGTTTCAGGTTGCAGTGAGCGATATTGATACTACTGCACTCTAGCCCAGTCAACAGAGTGAGACCCTGTGTAAAAATAAATAAATAAATAAATAAATAAATTCTTTGTCTAGTAGATCTCTTATTTCATTTTCATTAGAATGATTTTTGTTGATGTTTAGGATAGTTTCTGTTGATGTATGCCCTTTGAATGGACGATATTATACTATTTCTTTGTATTCCTTTTGATTTTTTCTTCAAAACTGGATATTTGTATCCAATAATGTGATAATTCTAGAAATAAGATTAACTTCCTTTCTCTAAGTTTGCTGGGGTGCTTTTTCTTTCTTTCTCTTTTATTTATTTATTTATAAAAATAAAATATTGTTATTGTTTTGTTGTGGCTGTTGTAAGTTTTCTCTGTGCTGAGCATTAACTTGAGGTACAAACTTAAGGTCTTCTCGGTTCTTTTTAAAGCCTTTCCTTTTGTGTAGGTGTCATTTTTTAAAGTTTTCTTGTACATACAGGTGTTTTTGAATATCTTAGTTTTTGATAACTGGCTCTGAAAGGGAGAAAAATAAAAAAAAAAGAATGGAAAAGAGTGTCACTTCTTCAAATTTCTTGGAAGTCACTTCAACCAGAAGGAAAGGGATAGCAACAATGGTGGAGGGATGCAACAGCCATAGCCACTCACCTACTATTTTGCACCTCTATGATCTGAAGAACCAAGGAGAGGACAGACCTCGATATTTGGAGGATAGTGTCCATTTGTCCCATGGTGGTCTTCCCAAGCAGTGAACAGGGTGTTCCCAGAACACAGGTACAGCTTTCTGCCATGAGATTGAGTGCAGAAGACGAGTAGCTGCTGCTGGACTAATATCTAACATTACTATACTGCAATTTATCATCCAAGTTGTCTGCTGCAATCGCAAGTTATCAGTAAACTCCTGAGTCCCAAAATACTTACATCAAACAGATTCTGCATGTGCAATTCTTGTCTAAATGGGGAGGCAGATCCCTGGTGCTTTCTACCCCATATTTCTAGAATCCTCCCTTCCTTTCTGTTTGTTTGTTAATTACCATTGTGAAGATCATGAGTATGGTAGTCCAGTTCAATCAAGTTTTTTGCACACTTCTTACATGTTACATATTTTGCATAACACTAGACTATATTCTGAAGAAAACTTGACGTCAGTGAAGCACACTGAAACCTAAATTCATGTTTCAATTTCCGTGTGGAGATACAGAAAAACATGAATTAATGTTTCATTAGTTTACTAAAATGAAGTTAGGATTTAGAGACCTTCACTCATTAAATTAAAATCCATAGTATCTTAATGGCACCATATTCCATTTAAATACAAACTAAGTATATTCTTGAAATATGCTTAACATGATTTAATGTCTTCATTAAACTAAATCTTAGAATGTAAAAATAAAAAAGCATAAAAATATCTTTTAAAATTTTACTTCAATTTATTTTCACTAATTCCTACCCCTGTAAAAAAACCCAGAAAAGGTAAAATTACTTTTTAGGCAATGATCTATTACCATCAAGAAATTCTTTTATGCTATTTTAATTGGGAAAGATTGAGGAGGGGCAAAAAATGCATACAGAAAAACCCCAAACCTCCAAGTTTCAATTTAAAGACCTAGGCCCTTCAGGGAAAAAAATATAAGGTGTTCCTTAAAGCTTTGGTCTTGGTATTAAGGTAGTATACTATAAAATCTGCATAAGGCTGTATCATATTCTGTTTAATTTTCTAGGCTTACAAATTTAATTTTGCCAATGTTTTCAAATGTGATGAAGCTCTCTGGATTAGACTTAAACTAACTAAGTACAAAAATGAAAAAAAACCTGAAAAGGAAGTTTATTAATATATAAATAAAACATAAGTAAGATTGAAGAAATGACAAGAGACATAATACCTTCTTATAATTAACAAGTGTAATTGAAGGCTTATATGGATCCTAGCAGTGTTATAAGTTGTTGCACTAAAGGATGAAATCAACAGACTCAAGGTTTCTTTTCATAGTATGATAAAAGTATGCTTAATATTTATGACCAAAATGTCAATAAATACTACTCAAATAATTAAAATGAGTGCTATAAAATGGACTGATTGGGGAACCAGTTTTAATTAGCTTGTCAAGAAAAGTTTGCCTGAAGAGATTTTCTTAAGGTGAGGTGTTACTATCCAAAAGGATCCTGTTGGGTCTCAAGGCAGCTCCCTGTCTCCTAAAATGTTGGTGTTGCAGGCTGCTGCCTAGCTCCAGGGTTCTTGGACTACTCTTAGTTGAATAATGACCAGACACTCTAAAGTAAGGCAAGTGTGAAACAGTTTATTGAGAAAGAGAAAGATAGGTTTATAGAGTGAGAGCAAGATGTAGGTTTATAGAGCAAGATAAGTCCACCAGGGACAGCAAATGTGCCCCTGTTGTCACAAGGAAAAAGGCAAAGAGGCAAAGGTTATGGCCAGCAGTCTCTTTTATATCTCCTGGGTCAAGCTTACCTCATGGTTCAGAGGTTTAGTGCTGGAGTAGACCTCCCATGAGCCTCTCTGAGAGCCCCTGGGGTGGAAGGTCTGGACCATAATGGAGATTAAGCTAATGACATGACAATTAGTCTTACAGCTGTTCCAGGTCCCCTTTAAGACTCTATTGTACCTGTTGCCCGGCTAGAGAGTCTCCACATCCTTTTGAAATTGGCACACTTCCTCACTGGTAGCTTGGCCAAATGTTCCTTCCTCACTGGGTGTGAGCAATTCTGTGGGACAAAATTAAAGTGGGCAGCACCAAGACGGGGGCCCATGCCCGTTCTCCTTCATGGAAGAAACACTATTAAAAATCATTAAAATAAGGATTACAGGACCAGGGCTGTTTATGGAAAAAAATCTTAATTTGGAGACATCTTAACTTATCCGAAAAAGCAGAAATGTCCATCACTGTTAACACAGGATGAACGAAGCAGAGAGAAGTACACTGGAGCAGATTGCACAGGCCCCGGCCACACTGAGCAGGTTAGATATTTTTCCTAAGTGCAATGGGCAAGCTCTGGGGAATTTTATTCAGAAAAGTGACATAGAATGTATATTTTAAGCAAGACAATTCTAACTGTGGTGTGGTGATTTGAGTGCAAGAGTGAATGCGGTGGAAACATTTAGGAGACTGTGAGGTGTTCCTAGTCAGAGAGAATTACAATTTGGCCTAGGGAATTAAAGGAGATAAAGAGGAGTCAATTCAGAATATGTTTGTACAGGAGATTTTAAAGGACATGTAAGCAGACTGGATGAGGTGTGACTATCAGTCAAGATGCTTTCAAATGCAAGCAATAAAAAGTTTAATTGAAAGAGACTTAAACAGTCTCTATAACAAAAAATACGAAGGAAGAGATTTCCAGATTTAGAAATGCAATCGAGGGTCCAGGATGGTTCTGTCTTTTTACATTTGCAATTGTCAACAGTATTGGTTTGGTTGGTAGGCTTATTCTCTTCTGGCCGCAGATGGCTAATACAGATACACACATCACATGAACACATGACAGTTTATAGAGGACAGAAGAAAAAACAGTCGCTTTCTTCTCTTAAGCTTCTGCTTTAATGAAAAATATTTTTCTCTAGAAGATCGAGTACTAAATACCTTTCAGTCTCATGGGTCAGAATCGAAATGCATATTCATGTTCTATCATGAAAAGAGCAGAAGCAAGGCCTGTTTTGGCATTTTTACCTTGTCTCATGGGAAATGGATCCACCAGAAGGAAGGAAGATATTCAGTTAAGAAATCCAGCAGTACCTTTCACAGAGTAGGGGAGAAAAAGACAAAATCTCAACTTGAAGATGTTTTAGTTGGGTTATAGCTTTTTATGGCCCAAGAAAATGGGGGAAGGGGAGAGGGAGGATGGGTTGAGGGAGGGTGATTTATGGGGCCACACCCACGGTGCATCTTACAAATTACATGCGGAATTTACTAAACGTAGACTATAAATGTCTTAACACAATAACTAAGAAAAGGCTGTGAAGGCCATGTTAACCAGTTTGATGTAGATATTTCAAATGGTATATAAAACCAGCACATTGTACCCCATATTGTGTTAATGGACACAGCTATAATTTAATAAAAAAAAGATGTTTTAATTGAGACAATGGTGATGCCACTTGCAGGCATGTGGAAGGCTAGAGAAAGAACTCATTTAGGAGGGAAAAATCATTGAAGCCTGTTGGATATCATGTAGAGGTTTCTAGCAGGCAGTTGAGTGTATGCTAGCCTTGAGTCTGGAAGATCTATCAAGGATGACAGTCGTATTCAGAACCACAGGACTATGAGGACCTTCAAGGGAAGGTTTACAGATTTAGAAGAGAAGAGGGCCCATGCCAGAGCCCTGGTATTTTACAACATTTACATATCAAACAGAAGAAAAGGATTTATTTATTTTATTTTATTTTGTTTTATTTTTTGACACAGAGTCTTGCTTTGTCACCTTTGGTAGAATGCCGTGGTAGAATGCCACCAACCTCAAAACCCTGGGCTTAAGCCATTCTCTTACTTCAGCCTCCTGAGTAGCTGGGACTACAGGAGCCTGCCACAAGGCCCAGTTATTTTTAGAGATGAGCTTATACTCTGGCTCAGGCTGGTCTCAAACCTGTGAGCTCAGGCAATCCACCCACCTTGGCCTCCCAAGCGTTAGGATTTCAGGCGTGAACCACCGTGCCGGGCCCCAGAAGAAAACGGTTTAGAAAAGGAGATGGTGAAGACCTGCCATAGCCAGGTACATACCTCAGGGTACCTCAAATAATAGTTAAATTTTGATAACCATATCTAATAAATTCATTTTAGTACTTTGGAATGCTTACAATGTCTATTCTCTATTGCTTGCTCAATGTTAGTTTTTTTTAGTTTTCCTATTGGAGTAAATTTTTTAAAAGTTATGAAACACAATCCTAGAAATGATTACTTAGAAAACCATTAAAATTTGTATTAGTTAGGGTTACATTTGGGAACATGTAACAGAAAAAACTCAAAGTAGCTGTGTCTTTAACACGATTAAAATTACGTCTTTACCTATAAATAAACACAGGCAGCCCTCAGCTGATCTGATGGCTCCAGAATTATCAAGTCTTGGGTTTCTTCTGCCTTCCTTAGTGGGCCACCTCATTGTTCTAAAAGGACAGAAATAGTAAGGAAAGAAACATGTTTTAAAAATAACATCCCCTTGTTTTATGTACCACCAACCCAAACTTAGATACCACACCTCCTCTCACTGTAAGGAAAATTGGAAGGTCTTTATTTTGAGTGGTCGTCTGCACAATGCTAAGTTTCTATTCCTAAAAGAGATGAATAGATACTTGGCAGCACACCTAACCATCTCTGCTGATTTTCCTAATGGCAGCTCGCAGAGTTACCTTGATGCATGCCTTCCTTAGAACACCTTTCACACACGGGAGCCTGAAGTGGTAGGGTAATTAGCAGAGTGACCCAGGTCGCACTGATAGAGATGAAGAAAAACAAAATATTTCACCACAAAATATAATTTGACATATTTTTGAGATGGCAATTCAGAAAGCCAGTAGACAGAAGTAGCCCTGCAAAGCTGCCTTTTGCTGGGGAGATTTGCGTCAAAAGAGAAAATCTGCATTGATGCAAACACTATATATAAATTTATTCATTACGAATATATGATGCATAAATATATACAAGATAGGCATGCATATTTATGCATTACATAATGTATTTCTTTCTTTCTTTTTTTTTTTTTTTTTTTTTGAGACAGTCTCACTATGTCACCCTCCGTAGAGTGCTGTGGTGTCACAGCTCACAGCAACCTCAAACTTTTGGACTTAAGCAATTCTCTTGCCTCAGCCTCCCACGTTGCTGGGACTACAGGTACCTGCCACAACACCCAGCTATTTTTTGGTTGCAGCTGTCATTGTTGTTTGGAAGGCCCAGGCTGGGTTCAAACCCTCCAGCTCCTATGTATGTGGCTGGTACCCTAGCTGCTGAGCTACAGGTACTGAACCATTACATAATGTATTTATATTTACGTGTAAACAATCTGTCAAGAAAACCAACTCATTTAAAGCATGTTAAACGTCAAAAATTGTTATATGACTTAACAATTAACACTTCTAAAGTAAGCTATAATTCAATTATGCTCTTTACACAATTTTTACAACAGTTATTGTTATGTCCAGAAAACAGAAAAGTTTTGGCCAGACTTGAAAATCAACATTCATAAAATATGATTAAGTATACAGCTTTGATCCCAAAGCTGGGAACAGCCAGAGAAACACAGACTCCAGAGAAATAGGGTCAGTGCTCTGAAGGTGAAAGTTAAGATCTTTCTTATGTAGACAGAAAACAAAGAAATTCAGTGGGAGGATAACGTTTTCTATATGAAGATGGTTTATAAATCTCATCCATTTAATTAGTTATAGTTTACACTCCTATCCATACAGCTCATTTTTAGTTCCTTTCCAATTTAAGACTGGATTTAATATTTAATATTTCATCTTACATGAGATGGTCATGAAGTCTTTATGTAAGAAAAGAGAGAGGAAAGTTAATCTACAGTGAAGAGGGAGGGGGTCTTCTCTGCATTTTTGGTCATTTTCATATTACAAACCAATGTAGGTAAGGAAGAACGCTAATCTACAAATCAGAAAAACTAAGGTTCCAACAGGTTACAGCTGCCTATTTAAATGACTCAGGTCATAATCATATTGCCTCAAGGCTCAAAATACTTTAAAGTTCCAATAGCTTAGATTAGAATTTATTTTTGTATTTTTCATATATAAGGTATAAATCTGCTTACAAAATCTCATTAACATAAATCTTTAAAGAGAGTAACAGGATTTTAAGGATTTTTTTCTTTTCACAAACACCATTACCCCAAAGATGACTGCCACGATAAGACGCTGACTTAAATTCAAGTTTCAACACACTCATATGAAACCAGCCTCTATAAATATGTGAAGGGTACAGTGTGAGAACTATGATAGGGGCCTAAACTCTGCAAAGGTTCAGACTTACTTAACAATACCCAGCCATTCTCCCCTAGTTTGCTTTCTTATAATTGCTACTCAGGAGTCACATAGCTAGATCATAAAGATTCTTAACTGTCTCCACGGAGAGCATCACTCTTGTGAAATCTCAGGCTGGTTTTTGAGATATCTTTCAGGCCCTGCTTTCTGGTGAATGGCTGACCACATCAGCAGCCCATACCAGGGAACTGACTCAAATGGTCTTACGATACCCGGCTCCCCACCAAGGAACTGACGACTCACTCCCAGAAAATAATCCCAGTATTTCTATGGTTCTGCCCCAAACCCAGCCAATCAGCTAATTGCTGAGCCCTTTTCCTGCCAAACTGTCTTTAAAAACCCTTTCTCTCAAATCCTTAGGGAGATGGATTTGTGAAATTATTCCCTTCTATGCCCTTGGTGGTTGTGATATTAAACTCTTTTGGCTCTGCAATCCCAGATGTCTCAGTGAAGAAGGCCATGCACCCCAGCAGGGATATTCAGCATAGAGCTGGCCGAAGAGTCAGTTCTTGGTTGTTGAAGGCATGAATATTCTCCACAGTGAGAGGTTTCCCGCCTAACACTCATCAAATTTGGACAAAGGGAGAGGGCTTGTTTGTAGATCTGTTGTAGACTGTAATCAACAGTAATTATCTGACTAGTGGACAAAGGCAAAACTATAAATTTGAAAATCCATTTGCCAGCATTGCATCAGTATGTAGGAAGAAATTCATGCCCTGTGAATTGCAAAAGATCCAGCATCAAGTGTGTCTTGAACATTCCCACTAGTGATTGCTGTAGATACCTGTAAAAGATAAAGGCACTCCATCTGAGCACATTTTATTTAAAGTTTCTTAAATTGCTGCAGAACTGAGAATTTGGATGCAACAGTAGTCAAAAGATAATAACTGTCTAAAATCTCAAACAAAGGAAGAGAAAATTTCTAAACTTTTCAGGTGTGATTCTAATGCCTGACAAGGAAAAACTCAACATTAAAGTATAAATTGAATTCCCGTACTCAGTTGCTCATGAATTTGCTTCCCTATACTGTCTCCTTAAAAATAACTCTCCTCCAGTAATAGTAATAATCAAAACCCACTGAGCATATAAAAGCACATATTTGCACACACAACAGAAACATCATTTTTGCATTTAAAATATGTTCATCTTTTTAAACCATTTATGTAAAAGACAGTGTTTTTCCAGCTGAGAACAGGCATGCATCTCTTGATGGCTTCAGTTAGTTATGCTCAATTACTTTTTACATTTAAACTTTATAAAATGCACTTTTTTCTGGTAAAATTATACACAGAGAGAAGCTCTTTCCATGTTTTTAAAGGCAAAATGCTTTCTTGAAATACTGTGGTAAATGAGCCAGCAGAACTAAGGACAGACATGGAGTACCCTGTTGTTCAGAGATCAAATGTAAATGGCGGCACTAAGGCCTCTGGGCCCCTGGAGTGGCTTCTTTAGCCCTGTCCTTGAACACGAGTTCTATTATGGCACCACACTCTCATGTACTTGCACCAGATCATTGAAGTTCTTAGATTCTGACCCACAGAGTATGTGTTCCCTTCAGCAGCACATATGACTGATCCTCAGAGTAATTTCTTAAAATGTTTCTAGAGAAAAAACTCAGTTGCCACTTGTGTGCTCACTGTTTCTCAGTATTTTCTCTGTAACATTTTCCTCCATGTTATTAAATTGACAAGTCGTACACTTCTTAAAAATTCTTTACATATCTCTCACTTAAATTCATACAAAAATTAGCACTGACGATGGTTAATAACTTCCTGCCCTGCATCTATTGATGTTTCCTGACTTATTTTTTTCTTTCTTCATTCAGTATCCTCCACCTAAATTCACCTTTTCTCCCCCAAAATTATTTTTGTTCAGTGGATGACTTCGCTATTATTTCTTGCATGCATGAAGATTTTTCTCATCTCCATGGATTGATATATATGGGTCATCTATAAAATATCCAGCTAGGCATGTGTCTGTTTTTTATATTACATGTCTGGATATATTCTTGATAGCCTGTGTGTGTGTGAGCTGTGTACACTAGGAGACAATTCCTGGGAGTTTATTCCTATGAGTGCCAAGTGTTTTGGAGAATTTTTTCTTCTATTATCAGTAAATATTGCGTGACATCCTTTAGCACATTTTCTATTGGATTCCTACATTTTGTCCACATGCTATCACACAGCAATGGGATACATTATGTTAGCTGATTGCATGTAGTAAATGGGACATATTAGGGTTTCTTTTCCCCATTGTGTATGGATGAAAAAAATTGCAGCCTCAAAATATCTAATTTTTATCTTGCTTTTTTGTTATTGTTTTCAAAGACAATAAAGTAAATTGCCACAAACCTCCAGAAACGATTTGAACACAGAAAATCGCACATACATGACTTTGCAGGGTTTATGAATACTACTTCTTCAGCTTTTCCCTTGTTCCTTGATTATACTTTATGTATTTCCTTTTTTACTATTTATCGTACTTTATCATGAATTCATTTACATAATTTTCTATTGTAATGTAAGCTCCTTTCAGCCCAGCACCTTGTGTATCTTACACTATATCCTCAAGTCTTAAAGAGTGCCTCCCATGTAATAGGACATCCATAAATATTCAAAAGCTTGATAACTAGGATTACAGACAACTCAAATGGTTCAACAAAAAAAGATCCAACAATCCCGTATGCCACTAGGTAAGGGAGATGAAGAGAACCTTCTCTGAAGAAGATAGAAAAATGGCTAACAAACATGAAAAATGCTCATCATCCCTTATTATTAGAGAAATGCAAATCAAAACCACCCTGAGATACCATCTAACTCCAGTGAGAATGGCCTACATCACAAAAATCTCAAAACTGCAGATGCTGGCATGGAT
>CAUYON010140766.1:0-10270 GCA_963573935.1 Arctocebus calabarensis
CACCATCTTGGCTCCTCCCCTGGCATTTTCTTAGTTATTGTATGAAGACATTGTATTCTGCATTTAGTAAGTTCCGCCTGTACCCCTCTAAGATGCACCATAGGCGTGGCCCCACCAATTACCCTTCCTCCACCCCAACCTCCCCTCTCCCCTCCCTTCCCATATTCTTGTGCTATAGTTGGGTTATAGCCTTCATATGAAAGCTTCAAATTAGCTTCATAGTAGGACTGAGTACATTGGATATTTTTTCTTCCATTCTTGAAATGCTTTGCTAAGAAGAATATGTTCCGGCTCCATCCATGTAAACACGAAAGAGGTAATGTCTCCATCTTTCTTTAAGGCGGCATAATATTCCACGGTGTACATGTACCACAGTTTATTAGTCCATTCCTGAGTCGATGGACACTTAGGCTTCTTCCATGACTTAACAATTATGAATTGGGCTGCAATAAACCTTCTGGTACAGCTGTCTTTATTGTAGTGTGATTTTTGGTCTTTTGGGTATATACCCAATCTCCACCACTTTTGCCTTCCTCAGGGTGTCCAGAAGTCTCACGCTGTCTCCCTGTGTCCCCAAAGGGAAGTTCTGGGCAGATCCCGCCTACCAGAGATGCCTGAAGTCCTCTCTCCCCAGTCTCACCGTGCCCAGTTGCTGGCAGTTTTTTCTTAAGGACCCTGGGCACTGCCAGTAAGTGCCACTGGCCAAATTATGAGGAAACCACATGTGACATATCTTACGTACATTAAAATTTTGGTACGATAGACAAATCACAAAATAATTCCTGGTTTGTCGTTCATAGATTTGGTGCTAATCTTTAGATTCTAGCCTGTTGGAAAAATGAGTGTTATAATTTTTTTTTGATCAACATCATTTATTATTTTTTAAATACATGTATTTTATTATTATTCATTCTATTATTTCTCTCCCACCACCTCCCAGTGGTAAGACAGAATTTATTTACAGAAAAGAATACAGAAAACAAAGCTCCTGGTTGAGGGAGAGAATTCAAGTGGGGAGAGAGAAGCTTTCTCCGTTTCTCTCCCAGTCTTTCCCCGTCTCCTCCTTTAGGCCTTTAGTCTCAGGGTATATATAGGTGTATGGGTTCCTTGGCCAGGAAACGAATGAATACTCTCCCTTCCGCCGGGGGGCAAGGTGAATGAATGTATCAATGAATGGATACAGTCCATTCATGGAATTGAGGCCTAGGAAATTCACAAGAAATTGACCTAGGCATAGGAGATTGGGATTCCACATTTAGTCCTAAGTGTAAAGTAAAGGAGTGTAAAGTAAAGGAGACACCAAGGCACAGGTGTCTCCTCGGCAGTGCCTTTTTGGCTATTGGAGCCTCTGGTGGGGGTTGGCAGTCCCCCTCCTTGCCTGTCATCCAGCCCGCTGGCTCTTCAGCTGGCTGCCGCAGCACCAACACAGCCAAGGAGGAGGCGGCTGGTCCGCCAGCTCCACTGAGCTGGTTAGGGCGCCAAATGTCCTGCGTCAATTCTCCCTCTCTGAGTAGAAACTCCAACTGCTGTTAGGGAAACAGGGCGAAGACTCGATCTAACTGCTTTCTCTTTGGGTTTTTAAGATCTCTTACTTCAGGGTTATGATGTTTCTCTACAATGTGTCTAATTATGGAATTACCTATTTTTATCCTGCCCAATACTTATGGTACTTCTTCAACTTGAGGATTTATATCTTTCCTTTAAGATGGGAAATTCTTAGCCATGATTTCCTCCAATATTACCTTTACCCCATTCCTGAGTTTTCTCTTCCTCAATCTGTCCCCCAGGCCTCTGAATTTTGCCTTCACGTTCTCCATCTCTAACTTTTTCATATCTTAAACTTCTCTTGATGGTAAAATTTATGTTCCTACTATATAGTGCGTCCTCCCTGCCCACCCACTGTTTCCTGAGTCGACCCACCTAAGCAGGGAAAGGGTCTCCAAAGCCGAGCCCCAGAAAGGGCCAGTAGCTCCTGAGGATCCCGAATGCAGGGATAATATGAAGATTCAGAAGCTGGAGGTGGGGGCCCTCTCTTCTAAGCTGCCTCAACCCCAAAGCTACAGGAGCAAAGAGCTCAGATGTTCCCAGATACATTGGCAAGCAGAGAGGAAGAAATAATTCTCTGGAGCCTTGACAGAGGCCACCTGAGTCCCACTGCAGCAGTGAAAACATCCAGAACACTTTTGCTTTGACCCAAAGTCAAGCACAGGCCAAGGCCGCACAGACCAGCTCCTCCTGACTGACTCAAGGTCAGGGCCAGGCTGCAGGCTTTTTGGCCTCCCCCAGAGCACTCACACAGGAAGGAGCCCACCAAGACGCCACATCCGGCCCTTAAAGCCTGCCCAGAAACTGCCGCCTGTTTTCTTCAGACTTTGGGGCAGGGACCCGACTTGGGTCCTACTATCAGGCCACATCCATCTGCTTGTTCCCCTCCTTCCATTGCAGAGAGGACCAAGCATGGACTTCAGGGCACACCAGCCCAAGGCTGTCCTGAGAGGTCACTATGACACATGGCATGGAGCCGGCCCAATAGTCTCACATGCAGCAGAACATTTGAGCCACTTTGCAGGGACCAGTCAGGTCTGTCACCTGGGAGGTTGGGAGGGTGTTACTTTAGGGGAAATACAACTTCGGCACACACAAGAAGGACATTCCAGAGCCATCAACATTTTGCAGGCTGTAAACATCAACAGACAAGCATTTTCCAGATTCTCCCACTGGATCAGGAAGGCACAGTATCTAGGCTGACCTTATCTTATAAATCAAAATACTATCGAGTGTATTACTATGCTCTGGGCTCGGTGCCGAGAATGAGTAAGGGACTGTCAGCTTTATTTTGCTCGTGAGGAAGGCTCAGAGAGGCGGGGTACTTGCCCCCAGTTTGCACAGCAGATTACTGGCAGGGTCAGGATTTAGAACCACGTGTCTAACCACTGGACAATCCGCCGCCCAGGACACTAGTCGAGAGAGAGGAGCCTCTCGCAGCAGTGATGGCAGAGGCCAAGCTCAAACCTAGGTCACCTGACCCCATTATTTGTGAGGGTAATGAGGCCAATTCGGGGTGTGGGGGGTACTGCATTAGGTAACTCTGCTGTAACCGGATCCCTCCCTTTGGGGCAAAAATCCGAAGGCAGCTCTTTAAATCACGGAAGCGTCTCTGCTGGTTTCGTTAAGTAGCAACTCCCCTCCTGCACTGAAAAATGAGTACACTGATTATTCAAGAGGGAAAAAAGAAAAGCGAGGCAGTGAGGAGAGGAAAAAAAGGAAGAAAAGGAAAGAGAAGAGACAAGCTCTTTCATAACTATTTTTTGGAGCTGTGAATTGTTCACAGGAGACCTGCCACTGCCACTGCCATCTCTGCTGTCTCTTGAAGAAAGAGAGAAACAGCATCAGCGGCCTTGGGAATGTTTCTGTAAATGTAACCAAATGGGCAATCTGTAGGCCAGGCTGGCTTTCCAGCCCCCACTTCTGAGCATTCCTTCAAGGGTTTCACAGTGGCTATGCAGGGAGCTGGGTCCTCTTGGAACCGGGTTGACCAGTTGCCCCCTAGATTGTCAGCTCACAGAGCCTAGGCTGAGTGTAGCAGTGCTGACCAGAGATGCCTTGCTGGAAGCCTTCCTACTAACCCATTCTAGAAAGTCAGCAAACCCTCCACCCATGACATTTCCCACTTAACACACAAGGACACCGCATCCTGCCCCAAACTGCTTACCCAGTGGGTCAAGAATAGAGTTGGGTCTATTGACGCCTATCCCTATTGTCCCAGTCTCTTCAAGCATTTCCAGCTCTTTTCTAAACCCTCTTTACAGGAAATTCACATTCACTGACAGAGTCACCTCAGTACAGTCTCTCTGGATTGTCAAAACAATGCTCAGTCTAACTATGAGTTTAAGTGAGAAAAGCAGGGACCAAGGAAGACTAAAGGACACTATGATAATGCAAACAGCAAAATGTAAAGAACTCCACGGGACAAATGACCCAGTTTTTTCTACCAATATACTACAAGGGGAAAAAGTAAGGGAAGGATAACATACAGGTTCAAGGAGAGGAAGAGACATGCTGTCTCAGTCCGTCTGCGCTGCTGGAACAAAGCACCCGAGACTGGGTAATTTATAAGCAACACACGTTACTCTCTCACAGTTCTGGAGATCAGAAAATCCAAGATCAAGGCGCTGGTGGGCTCAGAATTTGGTGAGGTCTGTTCTCTGCTCTGAAGATGGTGCCTCGTGGCTGCATCCTCCAAAGATGTATCCTCAGAGGGCAGAAGTTGGAAAGACAAAAGGGACCAAGATTAGTTCCGACCAAGCCTGTATAAGGTCACTATTTCCTCCCATTCATGACTGTGGAGTCCTCAAGAGTTAACTGTCTCCTAAAGGCTCCACTTTTTAATACTATCTCATTGGCAATTAAGATTCAGCATGTGAATTTGGGAGGGTATGTTCAGACCACGGCACATGTCAACCAAATTCGAGCTGCAAGCGTTCTTTGGATCCTGATTTGAACAAACCAGCTGTAGAAAAATAAGAACATTTAAACATTGACTAGCTATTTCCATCATGTAATAAAAATCATTGTTCTTTTTAGGTGTAATACAATATTTGGATGATATTAAAAACAAAGGAACTTTATCTTTTGCAGACACAAACTGAAGTGTTTACAGAGGAAAATGTATGATGTCTGTGGTTTGTTCCATAATGATCTGGGAGAGGGTGTTGTCAGACTGGGGGTTGGATGAGACCAGTTGTGATGATCATCACCTGGGGATTCATGATCCTATTTTCTCTAACTTTATGTATTTAAATGTTCTCTCATTAGAAAGAATTAAGACATGGAAAAATGTGATGCAAAAGACTAGAGCTCTATTAAAGTTTATCTTGCTTATATTTTTCATTTATGACTGCACAAAAGTGTGATACCTAATTTAATAAGAATCTACATATAAAATAACACTTATAAGCAGTAGGATGGTGGTATTGATTGGTACTGTTCTTTTCCTATTGGTGTCTTAGCGTCTATGAGCTTCAGCATTTTATATCTTTCCAGAAGAGGAAATTAGCTTGACCACCAGGTTAAGCAGGTGAAACCCTGTCTGCATTATGAGCTCTTCACAGGACTGACATCCCAGCCCTGCCCCTGCAGCCGCCCTGGGAGTTTTCCAGGCACCATAATCCCTTCTCCCAAGACACAGAGCAGGCCTTGGATGCCAGGAAAATGCTGGGGCAGACATTGATCAATAGCAACCTGGGGGGATGCTGACCTGACCGCTGCTGACACTCAGCAGGTGGCCTCTTGGAAACAAAACTGATGTTGGTTGGCGGAGGATCAGATCCCACAGGAAATGTTGAACCCAAACAGGAATCTCTCATTTGTACTCCCTGGAGTTTGGAAGGACAGATGTGGTGTCCTTGCTTGGATCAGACAACTGCACTATTTCAAAACCCTGGCCAAAAGGGGACAAGATCCTGGGAAGATTCAGGAGCAGCAGGTCATCCCTTTCTTCAGGACAAGGGCTGCTTGTAAAAGGCCATGTCTGAGTACTAAAGTGATGCTATGAATCCAGAAAGAAAGAGAGGAAAAGGACACTCTAGGCAGTACACAAAAGGAGATAAATCGCACCAGAACTCTTCAGCTTTGTTGGAAATCAAAGAAATCAGTTTTGTTGGAAATAAAGAACTGAAATAACAACAGAATACCATTTTGGGCTTTCAAATTGGCAAAGATATTAATAATGTGCAATGCTTCAGATTAAAAACAAATAAAAGCCACCACCCCCATTTCTTATACCTAAGTCAATTTCATGTGAGTTTCCTAGGCCTCAATTCCATGAATGGACTGTGTCCATTCATTGATACATTCATTCACTTTGCCCCGGCAGAAGGGACTGTGTTCGTTCATTGGTACATTCATTCACCTTGCCCCCAGCGGAAGGGACTGTGTTCATTCGTTTCCTGGCCAAGGAACTCATACACCTATATATACCCCGAGACTAAAAGTCTAAAGGGGGAGACGGGGAAAGACCAGGAGAGAAACGGAGAGAGCTTTTCTCTCCCCACTTGAGTTCTCTCTCTCTACCAGGAGCTTTAGAGTTTTCTGTATTCTTTTCTGTAAATAAATTCTGTCTTACCACTGGGAAAAAAAAAAAAAAAGAAAATGCCATGAAGGCTATGTTAAACAGTTTGATGAGAACATTTCAGATTGTATATGAAACCAGCACATTGTACCCCTTGATTGCACTAATGTACGCAGCTGTGATTTAATAAAAAATGCATTCCTAATAAAAGAAATGAATAAATAAATAAATAAAAAATAAAAGCCAAGCACAGCAGTTCAAGCCTATAATCCTAGCACTTTGGAGCCTAAGGACTAAAGTTTGAGACCTGCCTGAGCAATATAGTGAGATCCTATCTCTACCAAAAAACAAAAACAAAAATCAGCCAGGCATGGTGCTATAAGCCTGTAGTCCCAGCTACTTAGGAGACTGACACAGGAGCCGAGGATTTGGAGGTTGCAGTGAACTAGGACTGACACCACTGCATGCCAACCTGGACAACAGAGTGAGACCCTGTCTGGACAAAAATAAAAAAAAAGAGAGAGAGAAAGACTAAAGAGATGTAGCAAATAAATGAAATGAGTGATTTTTGTATTTGGATCCTAGGAGGGGATGGGGGAACTATAGAGGACATTATTAAAATATTTGGTAAAACTGAATATGGAGTGTGGATTAGAAAATAGTACTTGCATCAAGGTTAAATGTATTAGTGTTTATTATACAATTGTACAGTGATTATATAACAGAGAGTAGGAATTACACACTCAAATAACTAGGACTAAAGGGTTGTGATGTCAGCAACTCACTCTCTATGGTTCAGAAAGAACAGAAAGAAGTGGGGGGCGGGGAAGAAGGGGAAGGCGAAAGGGAGCAAACTGGTAAAAGTCAGCACTCAACAAATCTAGGTGAAGGGGGAGCTCTTTGTACTGTCCTTGCCATCTTTCTGTACATTTGGAATGATATCAATATGTTTTTTAAAATGTTTATAGTGCTGAGCACTGGCAGGGGTGTAGGGAAATACAAACTCTTGGCCTTCCAATGGAAGAGGAAACAGGTATATATGTATTGGAGGAGAACTGGGGAATAAATAGCAAAGCTTTTGACCCAGAAATTCCACTTCTAGATGTTCCACCTAAAGAAATAAGGATAGAAAGGAAAAACAAAATGCGGTATAGGGCACGGTGGCTTGTGCCTGTGATCCCAGCACTATGGGAGGCCTTGGTGGGAGGACTGCTTGAGGCCAGGGAATTCCCTTGAGGAAGGGAATTCTAACACATGCTAAGACATGCATGAAACTTAAGGACAACAGGCAAAGGGAAATAAGCCAATCCCTCAAGGATTCATCCTGTATGAGTCCACTTATATGAGGTATCACGTCCAGAGAGACCAGAAGTATTATAGAATAGTGGTTGCTGGGGGGGGGGGCAGAGGAGAGGGAAATAGGAGTTGCTGTGTAGTGAGTACAGGGTGGCCGTCTTATAAGATGAAATGAGCTCTGAAGACAACGTACAGCATTGTGAATGTATTTAATACCACTTCACGGAAGCCTTAAAAATGGATAAGATAGTAATTTTTTTTATCTTCCTAACTAATACAGGAACATATTGAAAATATCTGTATACAAGATAGTAATTTTGATGTTATGTGTATTTTACCACAACAAAAAATATTGAGGGAAAGAAAAGAAAGAACCATAGATGTGCACAAAGATTGAGCTACAAAGATTTGCACCAAAGCACCGAATGTTCAACAAGAGCTCAGTTAAATAAATGCTGGTACATTCCCAGAATGGAACACTGTGTTACCATTTAAATGATATTGTGAAACAATATTTAATCACGTGGGAAAGTGTTCATAATACATTAAGTGGAGGAAAAATGTTCCAAGACATCCAGTTCGGGACCACCAAAACCAAACCAAACTGTGTGAGTGTGCATTTGAAGCTCTGTGAGGTCAGGAACCAAGTCTTACTTATCATTGTGTTCTCAGAGCCTAGGACAGTGCCTGACAGGGGCGTACCAATAAGGGTTTGTTTAATGAATGAGCAAAGAGCCATAGGAAATAGGACCAGAGGATATGCTTCAAAACATGTCCACAGCTCTAGTTCTGAGTGATCTGAATGCAGGTGATCTTAATTTTTAATTTAATTCTTCTTCTTCCTTTTCTTTTGTGTGTGTGTGTGTGTTTTGCTTTTTGTTTTATTCTGAGGCAAGGTCTTGTTCTTTCACCCAGGCTAGAGTCAACATTGTGATCAAAGCCCACTATAACCTCCAACTCCTGTGCTCAAGCAATCCTCTTGCCTGAGCCCCTGCTCCCCCATGAGTAGCTGGAGTACAGGCGTGCCCCACCATACACACACCTAATTCTCTTTCACCTTCTCATTTGTAGAGATGGAGTCTCATTCTTGTTCATGCTGGTCTTGAACTCAAGCAATCCTCCCATTTCAGTTTCCCAGAGTACGAGGATTACAGGCGTGAGCCACTGCATTTGGCCTTCATTTTCTTTTTTTCGTTTCTACGTATGGTCTAAATGTTCCTCAGGGAATATTGATCAGTTTTGTAGTGAATTATTTAAAACAATACATGAAATTATTTAAAGCAATAGATGCAATTACTTGAAGCAACTGTAAATTATTGAAAACAACAAATACAAAGCCCCCCCCAACAAAGTCACCTGAATTACACAGGATCTCCCCGGAATGGGGTTCAAGGTAATTTTAAACCACTACAAATTACTCCAAGTGCACTGGTATTCCCCAAACTGAGTCACGCTGCAGTGGGAGGGGGCTGTGATCTTCAGAGAGGCACTAGATCTCTGCCTGGCCTCTGCTTTCTCTCCTGGATATGTGAAGCAGCCGGGACAGGGCCTGTGCTGTCAGCCTAACCTCTCCCTGTAGCCAGGGCCCTGGGGAGATTCAGCAGGGGCAGGGAGGAAAGGGTTATTGTCTCCATTTGACAGACCCGGTGGCTGAGGTCAGGAGGCTGGAACCTAGTGGGGCTGTGGCTGTGGGAGGTCGGTGGCAGCTTTTCCTTTTTTTCTGTGCCCCTGTCCCCATCCCTGACATCCAGGACACCCTCCCCAGTCCTGCTCGGACACTACCTGATCCAACCATCTGAGAACTGGGACCTACCCCAGGAGGGGAGACTCACAAGTGTCCCATGTCCCGTGAGCAACCAGGGTGATAAACAGCTGCTCTCAAGTCCTGGGCAAGACCTGTCCCTTCTCCGACCCAGGGAATGAGCCACAGCTGACCCCTGTCTCCCAGCACAAGAGCCTGGCAGCAGGAAAAACAGTTTGTAGTTTGCTTGTCATGAGATGGTTGTTGATACAACACAGGCCTTGTTTTTAATGAAAAAAAAATGAGGATTTAAAAAAAAATAGACTTTGTTTTGGAGAGCAATATTAGGTTTACATAAAAGTACAGAGCCCATCCCCACTAACCACTGCCCATATACCCCATTAGCATCTTGCATTGGTGGCGTCCCTCTGCGGTAAATGAGTCAATACAGTTATATGATTATTACCTGAACAGTTCACAAGTTCTCTCTCTTCTTTTAATCAAGGTAAAATATATATAACATAAATTTTACCGCTTTCTGTTACTGCTTTAACCAATTTTAGAGCATATGGTTTGGTAGCATTAGGTCCCTTCACACTATTGTGTAACCTTTTCTCAAACTGAAACTCTACACCCGTTAAACACGAACTTCCCCTCAGGTTCACTGTTGGTGTACCTTCCAGGGATCTGGAGAAAAGCACAGTGTACCCACCATTACAGCATCACACAGAGTATTTCCACTCTCCTAAAGTCCCCCGAGTTCCACCTCTTCATTCCTCCCCTGCCCCCCAAAGTCTGGCAGCCAGGACCTGTGTTATTCCACGTTTACCCTGTTATTCCTTGGGGTGCTGCTTGTAATAGTCAAAGATAGGGAATAACCTGAATGTCTGCCAATAGGAGACTGGTTAAAGAAACTGAGGCACCTGGCTCAGCACCTGTAGCTCAAACAGCTGAGGCACCAGCCACATGCATCAGAGCTGGCGGGTTTGAACCTGGCCTGGGCCTGCCAAACAATGACAGCTACAACCAAAAAATAGCCGGGCGTTGTGGTGGGCGCCTGTGGTCCTGGCTACTCGGGAGGCTGAGGCAAGAGAACCGTTTAAGCCCAGGAGTTGGAGGCTGCTGTGAGCTGTGATGCCACAGCACTCTACCCAGGGTGACAG
>CAUYON010140767.1:0-37830 GCA_963573935.1 Arctocebus calabarensis
TATTTATCTTAAAAGTTTACCTAGGTTTTAGTTATCACTTTAAGTTATTTTTCGGTTAACCATTTTACATCCTATAAATTAGATATATAAATACAGTTTAATTACTACTTTTAAACTGATAAATCCTACTAAGAAAAAGAACAAACCTAAGTAGACTTGTTATTTTTAAACAATGTAACACCCTTGGTAGAATGCTGTGGCATCATAACTCAAAGCTACCTCAAACTCTTGGGCTTAAGTGGTCCTCTTGCCTCAGCCTCCCAAGTAGCTGGGACTACCTGCCACACACCTAACTATTTTAACCTTTTTAGAGACAAGGTCATGCTCTTGCTCAGGCTGGTCTGGAACTCCTGAGCTCAAGCAATCCACCTGCCTTGGCCTCCCAGAGTGCTAGGATTCTAGGCATGAGCCACTGTGCCCTGCCTACTTTGCCTTTTTAGTTACAGGTGTGTACCCTTACTGAGACCAATCAGACAGAATATGCCCCAATGGGCTGTGATTTGCACGAAGAGGGTCCAACCACCTCTCACTGTTAGCCAATGTGCAGAGATAGGAATAGGTCCACCAAACTTTGTCAGCAGGTCAGTTATTCTGTAGAACAATGAGAGTAGCCTCTCTAAGACTGTTAGGTTCTTCCATTTCCAAAATCACAGTTTTATACATAAAAGTTCAAAGCAGAGACCACATTAACCCTTATTTTAAAAAATAATCAGCATAACTCAGTGACCTATTACAACATTTCCAGTTCAAAATTTAATCTCTTAAATCACTCCTCCTGAACTACTCAAGATAGGATCTTACAAAACAATAAGAATGGAAGAAATGAGGTGAAGGTCACGTAGGACCTAAACTGACCAGACCAGCTGTGATCAGACCAGCTGTGGGGTCTTGGCCATTGCCTGACTAACTGATTCTCACTACATGGGCTCTCAGTTTGGTGTTCTGCCTCCACTGGATCCAGTGGTCTAACTTTGGCTATCGGTCTAGCTGCCCTTTGTTCCTTCCCATTTTTAGATTCTTTTCCCCCAACCTGCCCGGTGATTCTGACTGTGGTTCAGTGGCCTTTCAGTTCACACTGGCAGATTCTGCTGCATGTAATTAAAGACCTGGGCTGGTAGTCTTAGCACTCTGTGATGCGCAGGTGGGTGGACCACTTGTGCTCAGTTCAAGACCAGCTTGAGCTAGCATGAGACCCCGTCTGTATTAAAAATAGAAAAAAACTAGCTGGGTGTTGTGGCAGGTGCCTGTAGTTCCAGATACTTGGGAGGCTTGCAAGGGGATCACTTGAACTCAAGAGTTTGAGGTTGCTGTGAGCTATGTTGACTTCAGGGCACTCTACCAAGGGCAACAAAGCAAGACTCTGTTTCAAAAAAGAAAAAAAAAAAAAGGGTGGTGGCCAAAGAGGGCTTTAGAGATCAGGTGATGATGGATGAACTAACTACCTCTTAGTGAGAGTCCAACTTTCTCTGATGGCTGAGGGAGAAAGGAATTTTGTAAATTCTAGCTGGGGGAGCAGCTCGGACAAATGGAGGCCCGAGAGAGCAGTGCTCACGGGAGTGGGGGTGTCAAGGATGGCTGAATTGCCAGGATGCAAAATGGAGAGCTGGGAGACAACCCCAGAAAGACAGGTAATAAACGACCCTGTTTACTGTTCAGGAGCCTGACTCTATCTTGTGGCCCCAAAGGAAAGGTTTACTGAATGTAAAGTTAATGTCACCAAACAGAAAAGCTGAATTTGCAGAAGGATGTTCAAAAGAGCATCCAACGGGAAAAATGAAAGTTCCAGATTTAACAAGCACCTCGGAGGTCAGTTCAGACCTAGTACTCCGTCCCACATCCCTGTATCTCAGGTCTGGTTCTGCTTCTTTGCTAGTCCAGGTTAAGGTGGCGTCTCTTCCATCGCAGGTGTGAGTGCTGACCTCTTCTCCCAGCCTGACACTCAAAACTCCAGGGCCAGGCTGGATGTTTAAAATTGTGTGAGTCCCCAGATCAGGCTGCCAGCTCACGGCCACAGGCAGGGATCAGAGGCTGTGCGTAAAGTACTTCAGGTGCTTTTCTCATAACACCCCCACTCCCAAATCATACGGCAAAAGAATTTTGCGTGGAGTCTGGGGCACAGAGGGAGCCTGCCCAGGCCCAGGCCCTCGGGAGCAGGCTCTGGGAGAGGGACAGGGCAACTCATCTTCCCCCTTCAACAGGCAACCATGCCCGGGCCTCGGATCCTGACCTTGTGTGCGCCCTCCTTGTCCACCTGCATCACAGTTTCTGAGCGTTGGGTGAGGCATTACAGAAGCATTCCCCTCGTGGTGATATTTAGCCCGAGTGCGACCTCGGCGGATGCCACCTGAGCACGCACGCGGGTCCCCGGCCCTCGCCTCCAGAGCCTCGGAGGCGCCGCAGGCCTTGGCCCGCTCCTGGGTGCTAAGCCTCCCGCGGTCCTGGTGAAGATCCATCCCTAATTAAGTTCTTCCTGGCCGCTGGCCGCCAGGTGCGCCTTTCGCTGGACCGTGCTAATTCCAGCCCCCTTTGCAGTCCGCCCGTGCTCTGCCCCTTTCGGGAAGCTCCCCTCCCGCGGCCGCCGCCCCCCTTCCCTTGCCCGCTGAGCTGCAGGAGCAGCTGCCTGAAAGGTCACGTCTAAGCGCCCACCCGGGGAGCCCTGCGGGTATATAAGGGCGGAGGGAGGAGAGAGACCAACCAAGCGGCGGCGAAGGAGGAGAAAGGGAAAGAGAAGGGACCGACAGAGGCAGCCGGCCAGCCTTGCCCCCAGGGAGCACCCTGCGGGCGGCGACAGGTGAGGACGCTGTGGCGCTGAACCGCGCTCTTCCCCGGGACCCTCGCCCCATCTTCGGGACATTCCTGCCGGCTGGAAAGGCCAACTTGGGCGCCTCTGGCTCGCCGTGTCCAGAGTTCTGTGTGAACTTTCTGTGCTGCCTGCGGTGTGACTAGCGGAGCCGAGTGGCGAGGGACAGTGTCCCGTGCCTTCCAGGGAGCCCGCGGCCTCGGCTGCCCCCGGGGTCTGCCGCTTTCCGGGGGGATCGCGACGCTGGGGTGGGGAAACGGGGCAGTGGGCTGCTAGGAGCTCTGGGACTACGAACGAACGCCTTCTATGGAGGTCCCCGGAGACCCCTGTCCTTTGACTCCTCGTCCTACAGATATTCGGGAGAGGTGTCACTTCTTCCAAGTCGGATACCACAAATTAATGGCAAATTAACATTGGAAACGGGACCAGGAAAGAAAAGCCACAACACACTCCCTGCATTCCAGACTTAGCGCACCCGAGGTGGCCGCGGGATGATTACACGATTCTTAGGTCCATTACAAGACAGGACAGTCAAGTGCCTCCTCTCCAAGACCTAGACGGGGTTTAACACAGGTGACCGGGAACTGTCCGAGGTCCTGAAAGGCTCTGTCTAGTTTGGGAAGGCCTCAGAGGACCGTAGCCTAGACCGTTCTTCCCTCAAACCTTGAGAAGTTGGAACTGATCACAGTGAGTTTCCAGTGAAGGAAAGACAGTCCGCTGGCCATTCGAATTCCCCAAATTCTTCATGCAGAAGTAGGGGTGGGGTGGTTCTCATTGTATGGCTGGAAGGAGCCAAGGAAAATAAAAGCACAGGTTTATTTCGTAGATTTATAGGATATGTACAGATGATAGGTAATTTAATAACAATATTCCTTTGACACTTTTGTTATAGGACTTCACACACTTGTGTCATGGTCCAAGGACAAAATTCTGCATCTCTGATCCTCTGATCTTTACAGTAGGGCATGACCAATGTGCAGTTTTAGAGTGACAAAATGTTTTGTTTGGTTCATAGAGAGTTCCCTTGCACATGTGGAGTTCTCATAAGTGTACTTCTATTATAAAGTCAATGTAAGGATTAACAAGTTGCAAGCTGCTGTTTTTCCAGGGGTTTCAATATTGGATTATGGTACTTTTGCGACTTAGAAAAAGCACAATAATTGACATTGCCTCATTATTTTGTTGCTTTAAAAAAATGACACAAATAAGGTAATATTTGTTCATTGTAGAATAATGGAACATATACACAAGCAAAAACAAATTGCTTTCAGGAATCCATCTAATAGTTTAGCAGTAGAATAAGAGCTCTGAGGGGATGGGGAGGGAAAATGTTACCCTGTTGTACAACACAGCCAGGAGGGCAGAGGAAAGGAAGTGCTCATTGGGGGCCTTTTGCTAAGGCTTGAAATTATGAGGAAGGCTTTTAGCAAATGCAAATCATTGCAGAATGGCAATTCTGCATATCATTGAATATAGCTGAGGGAACTATCAGACCCGTATGATTTTTTTTTTCTCTACTAATATGTTATTTTACACTTGCCCTCAGTGACATAACTACCAATTTTTCTGCTTCTGTAACATCTGGGCATTTTGAAGACCTGGGTGTGCTATATGGTCTCAGACTTTAATCCAATTGTCTTGTCTGCCAAGTTCGGGCTGTGTATTTGAACTGGAGCATCAGCAGTCTACAACACGAGCAGCAAGTCCCTTGGTATCACATGGAGACCCCAACGTCAACCAAAGCTGTTTCCACGTTGCCACTTTTGCAGAGGCGGGCAGGGCCGGTCAGTGGCTGCTAGCGCCACCTGATGGCTATTCATAGAACGCTCAGCCTGGCAACCTTTCGGAAGCTGGTCGAGAGCTGGCGGGGCTCATGGGGACGGGATGGGGGTGGGGCAGAGAGAAGGAAGTAGCTCCCTGCAGCAGACAATGAGGGCCAGGAGGACTTTCACTTCCAAGCCTCCCCCATAAAAAAGATTTGGCCCTCACCTTCCCACATGAGAGATTTCTTCTAGGCAAACTTATTTTAAAATGCAAATGTTAATTAGGAGACAAGACATTTAGTCACCCACACTTTAATGAGAATTTCTCATGTAATTAGCTTTCTTCCTGCAGCTGGCTGAGAAGATCTGAAATCTAGAATGATTGCAGGGTTGGAGAGCTGATCACAGACCTCAAAGTGGCTTCAGGGTGCTGACCTGAACAGGGGAACTCAGAAGCATGAGAGTTGGCTGTGTTGGGGAAGGTGGTGGTGGTGGTGGACACCGGGGCCAAGAGTACTATAGGTGCCTCCTCCTTACTGCCTTGTGGCCTCTTGACCTCAGCGTCTACTCAAAGGTGCTTCCTGTATTCTCTGAGTGTATCTGTGGTGGCTGCTCACACCAGAAGGTAGTTTCCTTTTTCCCCTCTAGACCTATATATCTATCCCCTTCAAATTCAGCTATTTTAGACCCCATTTGAGAGACCTAGAGAACAAGAGGTATGATATGTAATGTGTTCAGAAGATGAGACAATTAAAAAATAATTGATATCTGCTCTAAAACTAAATCCAAATTTACTGGGGTCTGGGTAAAAGAGATCACTTGACTGATTTGTGTTTGGGACATCATATTAGGTTGCCTGAAGTCTTGACTAAACTGGCCAGTGGTTTTATTTGCTTTTATGTAAATCTAATATTCACAGGAAACAGAATTTCAGAAGAATAATAGGATCCCGGTGAAAGAAAAGGGGAAAAGATCACCTTGAGCTGGAATTTCAGTTCATTTGTCTTTCCCAAGTAACTGCTCTCCCTTGGATCTGAAGCATTTGAACTGTTGCTTCATGTAGGTAGTGAAGGAGAAAGTCTGTGCTGGGAACAGGAGAATTTGGCCTTACCATGTCATGAAAACCAAATGGGCTTCAATTTCCCCATCTCCTAAATGAGGGGCTGAACCAAGCGATCTCCAAAATAGCTACCAGCCCTAACCTCTTTAGGGGTCTGATTTTAACCAGACATAATGGGAAAATTACCTACAGTTTACCCAAGTCCCTCTCCCTATCACACCACCCTGCTTACCTCCCTTCTGCTCAGCACCGCTCCTGTCCTCAAAAAGCCTTAAACTCCACAAGTGCGTTTGTTAATGTTGGCTCAAGGTCCTTCCTGGTGAGTGGCCAACATTGTTCTGCTCCTTGCAGGGGTCCCTCCAATCTTGTTTGCTTCTGCAGAGCCTCAGCCTGTCTGGAAGATGCCGAAGTCGTGCTACAGCCGCTCAGGGGCCCTGCTGCTGGCCTTGCTGCTTCAGGCCTCCATGGAAGTACGTGGCTGGTGCCTGGAGAGTAGCCAGTGTCAGGACCTCACCACGGAAAGCAACCTGCTGGTACGTGGGCTATGGCTGCCATCTTGGTTTGGACATCAGATGAGCCTGGGGCTGGGACAGCTCAAAGGGGAGGGGTATAGAGAGAAGGAAATTCATTTCTAGTGATGGGGTGGTCCAACCCAGGCCAGGAGCAAAACTTTGTAGCAAAGTCAAAACTAGGCCACTGAGGGGGGAGGAAGCAGCTTCAGGGAGATTCATAATTTCTGCTGGAGTATCCTTTTTCCCTGGCCTATCTTCTACAGAGACTGCACACCATTTAAACTACTTAGAGATAGAAGCAGAATAATTGATCCGTCTATCAATCCTATATTTTTGATCTTTTAGTCCTCAAATCATTCCTTTTTAAATAACCTCGTATCACTTGACATTTTCACTCTAAATTTCTTCCACTATTATCTACTATCAGTTGCAAAGTCTGCTAAGTAGTTCCACGAATCTCTAGAGAAGAAGGAAAATCCAAGGCACTGTTTTTCTGTAACCAATGCTAAATGTCTTATGCGTCGGGCCTCCTGTCAAGTTCTTCTGCAGTCTTTCCAGAAGCAGTAAAGGCCCTTTGTGCCAGGCTGGAGCTTATTCCAGGTCACCACAGGGAGTGAGTGTGTGTGTGTATTGGGTGGTATAAATAAGAAATGACACCAAGTCCAAAGATTAAAGGACACACTACTAATGTTAGTGACTGAGATTTTATCCTGATGCCAGCACCTACCAGGTGAGGGAATGCACATCATTACCTGTATGTCTTGCCAATGGAGAAGCTGAGTTGAGGGGAAGCGGGAGACTTCCTCAAAGATATAGAGCAGGTTTTATGTGTAATATAAAATAGAAACACAGAACCCAGGGGATTCTGTTCAGAGAGAGATGCAAGAGTTTCTTGATTTGAGAATTCCACTGCACAGCATCTCCTGGTGCGAGCTCACCTGTGAAGGAGCGCTACACACAGAGGCCATGAATTCTAGTTCCAGTTCTGTCACTGATCAGCTGTGGAACCATAACCAGGTCCTTTCACCTCTCTGAGCCTCCAGTTTCATTATCTGTCTAGAGAAGGGGAGTGTAAATTAGGTAATTCTTATTTTCCACTGTTAACCTTCCACAGTATTATAATTCTAAATCCCTGGAAAAGGAAGTCTCTAACTCAACAGTGTGTGGGATTCTTTTGCTTTGTTCTCCACATTTCCCAGGTAACTGAAAACTCAAGGCTTAGGTCACTGTCCTAAGCAAATATGTATGGCAGTTGAATCCTCCAGGGACAGGGAGCATCGATATGGGCTCCAGGGCATGTAATGGAAAAGGCACTGGCGTTCCATCTCTTCCTCCGATCAGAATAAGGAGACAGAGAAATGAGCCCTCCCAGCCTAAAGCCTACTGATTGGTGAACAGTAAAGGGTTGTTACCTCCCAAGACTTGAAAGAACCAGAGAAAGTGCTTGGTAGGTGCAGGAAGTTTTGAGGCATAGTGCAGGGAAAGGGCTGGGGTAGGGCATAAAGTGGGTATGCAGATCCCCAGGTAAGATTGAGGCACTATTAAAAATACGGGCCCTAGAAGCCAGACTTTTGTCACCTGGAGAGACTCTCCCCCAAATTTCAGTCCCATCCTTCCCTGGTCTTGAATTAAATCAGGTTTGTTTTTTCAATATTCATCTGACTTTCTGGGAGCAATTCCTACCTATCAGGCATATAATGGTAAGACGCTGATCCTGCTCACAAAAGCTATGGGGGGATAGGCCAGCAGACCACCAACTGGGATGGGGGATGTTATAGTTGCCAGGCAGAAGCATGCAGGGGGTACAGGGAACAAGAGAGACGCGCCCAGGTGAGTTTTAGGCGATGTCCGTGAGAGCCAGGAAGACCCGGTGGCCCGACAGGCTCAGCCTGAAGGCCTCGTGAGGCACCATGGCGCCCTGGGCTCAGGCTCCCTCCTCCTCACGCCCCTGTCGTCTTCCCCAAGGAGTGCATCCGAGCCTGCAAGGCCGACCTCTCGTTCGAGACGCCCGTGTTCCCGGGCAATGGCGACCAGCAGCCGCTGACCGAGAACCCCCGGAAGTACGTCATGGGCCACTTCCGCTGGGACCGCTTCGGCCGCCGCAACGGCAGCACCGGCTCGGGGCAGGGGAAGCGCGAGGAGGAGTTGGCGGCGACGGGCGAGGGCCGCCCCGAGCCGGGCTCTCGCGCGGGCAAGCGCTCCTATTCCATGGAGCACTTCCGCTGGGGCAAGCCGGTGGGCAAGAAGCGGCGCCCGGTGAAGGTGTACCCCAACGGCGCCGAGGAGGAGGCCGCCGAGGCCTTCCCCGTGGAGTTCAAGAGGGAGCTGGCCGGCCGGCGGCCCGAGGCGGCGCTCGACCCCGACGGCCCTGCCGACGGCGCGGGGGCGCAGGCCGACCTGGAGCACGGCCAGGAGGTGACGGTCGGGAAGAAGGACGAGGGGCCCTACAGGATGCAGCACTTCCGCTGGGGCAGCCCGCCCAAGGACAAGCGCTACGGCGGCTTCATGACCTCGGAGAAGAGCCAGACGCCCCTCGTGACGCTCTTCAAAAACGCCATTGTCAAGAACGCGCACAAGAAGGGCCAGTGAGGACTAGGAGGTGCACAGGGCTTCTCCCTCCGGGAGGTCGTTCCCAAAGCACCCTGCCCTCACCTGCCCTGCTGCCGCGGGGATTCAGCCTCTTAAAGCTGTCTGTAGATAGGAAATAAAAACCTTTCAAGTTTCGCATCAGACTCTGACTTTGTAGACTATGAAAAAGTTAAAAATACACAGTGATCAAAATATTGGAGAGGGAACATAATTGTTTCCATGTGATCAAGTTGTAGAATATTTCACAGGACATAGATGGTGCAAATGGAAAGGAAACATGATTCCTTCCCTCGCCCCATTAGCAGATCTTCAGGGCACCAAATAGTTTGGTTGATGGTTCAGGATTTTCTTTTTCTTTTTTTGAGACAGAGCCTCAAGCTGTCACCCTGGATGGAGTGCTGTGGCATCGGCATCGCAGCTCACAGCAACCTTCAATTCCTGGGTTCAAGGGAGTCTCCTGCCTCTGCCTCCCAAGTAGCTGGGACTACAGGCGCCTGCCACAACACCCGGCCATTTTTGTTGTTGTTGTTGCAGCCACCATTGTGGTTTGGCGGGCAAGGGCTGGATTCGAACCCGCCAGCTCAGGTGTATGTGGCTGGCGCCTTAGCCCGTTGAGCCACCGCGCCATGGTGGTTCAGGATTTTCCACCCTCCTTGAGTGGCAAGACTGCACATCTGGCAGACATGCTGAAAGACAGAATTCCTACCAGAGGGCTCAGGCTCCCCCAGCACCCTGTGCAGCTCCAGAATCCTGTGTGTGGGATGTCTGCTGAGGCTGACCCTGGCTTGGGAGGGCTCTGGGTTGTCAGGTGGGAACCTGTGGTAATTGCCTCCTTTCACCTGAGTCCTCACTGTTCTTTTCACAATTGATGTGACCATAGGCAAGTCCCTGAATTTCTCCACAATTTAGTTCTCTCACCTACTCTTCCTAGTGTGGGGGCTAAAGTGAGGATTACAGGAGAAAATGGATGTGATCATTTTTGAATCATTGATACGCTAAGTGTGAGAGCTGAGGGTTGGTATCATGCCAATTTGACTGCTCTCCCAGGATGTTCCCAGATACCCTCAAACACATGCATGATGTTGTCTCTCTTCATCACCTCTTCCCCAATCCCAAATGGAAACACACACACACACACAAACACACCCCACACTTGTTTAAATACAACACAATAGACACAGGTACTTCTTCCAGCCCCTCAGGCTCAAGCCCTGATGAGGTCCTCTGACTACCCCTGCTGTACCCAAGCTCCTCCCTTCCCACATGGTCCAGCTCCCTCCATGCTCAGTACTCCACACTCATCAGCCTCCTAACCAATTACTCTCCCTCACCTCCATTCACTCTCCTCCACGAGCCTTCATTGTACATTCTTCATTGTAAATTGTATATTAATGTATACAAAATCTTGGTTTTCACACATTCCCTGATTCAGAAGTCAAAACAGTGCCCTCACCCCAGTTTTCCATCAATTCCAAACCACTACTAGGCACAGCTTGCAGAGTCCTTGTCAACAGGGCTCACTCTCTTTACCAAAGTTTGTTGCCCACATTTTGCCCAAATGAAGTTTCTACCTTTCACCTATTGGTCTTTTCATTGTTCTCCCATCCCCACCCTCTGCCTGGAACCCTCCACATTCATCTGCCATTTTGGATGCTGTTCTTTTTTCATTATAAGCCCAGGCTCTCAGGTCAATCTCCGAGGGCAGTGTTCCTGCAGTCAGCCCCCTCTGCACTGGATGACAAACTCCTTGCTGCATGCACGTCTTATCCTCTCCTCTCTGGGAAGTTCCAAGCTGCATAAGGACAGAAGTCAGGTGTTGTGTTCCTTTTCTATGTCTCCATGCTGTTTATCTGGGGCCACAGATTTGCACATAGGCACACATTTACCCTTCACCAGAGACTCAGAGACGCAGAGATGCACACGTACATGTCTACTGCATTAGACATACCAGTGGATGGTATAGATCAAAGCCAGCTGGGGAGTAGTTGTGTACAGCACTTGCACACGTAATTATGGTGCTCTAGGAGTTCACAATGAAAGAAAATTGGAATGTATCCTGGGACATCCTGACTTGAGGGGAGTCATAAAGGCAGATTTCTTATGACACCATCTCCCCGAGGGAGGTTACATGAAACGGGCTAGAACAAAACCAGGCCCAGGCCTTCCTCACCGAGGATGCTGCCCTGCTGGGTATCCTGCTCTGTAGGTTTCCATCCCCATAGCAGCCTTTCCCCTCCACCTCTTTTCTTCTGAGGCAGGTAGAGTAATGGTCGGTGGGGGTGGCTAAATGTCACTGGTACCTTGTTGGTATTTTCAGATTCCATTTGCCTCTCAAAAATCCATTTACTTTAAAGAAATCAAAATAGACAGCCATGAGGTGACAACATTAACATTTATTTGAGAAGGGCATCACAGAGGCTCATTGGGAAATTGCGACTAATAGTCCTAAAGAATGACTGTGCTAAGAGTCCTTCCACCTACACTTCTTCCCACTCCCCTCATTCCCCTCCCCTAAAATAAAATGAATATGATTCAATGAGTTTAAAATACAGAAAACTGCCACAGGCACTAATTCTGCACTCAACTATAAATAGGTCAGCTACTATATACATACATGGTCGACTACGAACTACATTACACACGCGTGCACACACATGGGCGCACCCACTCAGGCAGGTCATGGAGTCTTAATGCACACAAACACGTGACGTCTGGGCTGCAGCATTTGCGGATTTACAACTCTGCACTCCATGTGCCCGGATCTACAGTCATGGAGGAAGAGCTGAAAGGGGCACGAGATGGACTTGTGAAGCCCTGTGGTCCCTGCAGGGGAGGAGATGTGGTCAGCCAAGTGGTGCTAAAGGACAGCAGGGAAAACTGCCTTCTGGTCCCAACAGGGCCACAAAGCCCTTTCGCTGCCCCATCTCCTCCCACTTCCCCAGCTGGCCAGATTCTAGGCAAGCCCACCACAACCATCCCTCTTCAGACTTAGGCTAGAAGATTTCCAGAGTTAAGGGAATGAAGAAGCAACGAATCGCCCCACATCTCCCTAGCTGTAAAGGAGGATGTCTTGTTAGCACAGCCTGCTTGCCAGAAAGTGGGCGCAGACTGCCCTGGTGAGATGACCTCTCTGTCTACCTTTCAACCCAATACTCAGCCTGACAGCGTTAAGTCTAGTCTTTTCCCATGGGCCCCAACTGGCCAGCTGCCAGTTGCCATTTCCTGGTCATGAAGAGTAATTGAGAAAAACAGTCTTGCTTCTTAGCAGCACTCTCTGTAGCCAGGTTGGAAGGCAACTGCACAGCATTGGACCCTGGGCCCTCAGAGGAGCCCAGAGGTTTGGCCTTTGAGCCTTTCAGCGGGACCTCGGAGCTGTTTGATTCTTAGTCCATTGGAAACCGGTTCTATGGGATCTAGAATGCACAAGGGAAAGGGGAGCACAGACACGACATGTGTGCTTCTTCCAGTGCTTCAGAGGGTCCCAGGCCCAGCCTCTCCTGCTTGCCCATTTATATCTGTGTACGGGGCCGGGGGCTGGATGGGGGGGTGGTAACTGGAGGTCTTTCTGGTTCTTCTTCTAACCTGCTGGGCCTCCCTCTCTGGTGAGGAGGCTGTTGAGAAGATAAGAAAACACTTATTTCTCCTTTACAAAGACAGAGGAAAATGGAAACAGGCCCAGGGCCCTGGGGGCCCCACTGCAAGGAAAACCACAGCAGCCCTTGTTGGTGCCCTTGCTGCCGCAGCACTGGTGCGTCTGTAGACTCAACCACATCGAGGGAACTCGGAATCTCCAGCACATTCCTGCCCGCTGAGTTCTGTCAGCGGGCTGCTCACCAACCTGCCCTTGCTGCACAAAGCCAGAACCCCCAGTGGCCTTGGGGAGCGGCTTGCTGGCTCCTCTTGGCTCCGAGTGACAAAAGAACACCACAGATGTCAGGGGGCTTGGAAGGCAGGACACAGGGATGCCAACAGCCTGGGCACCTTCTGCCCCTCTAGATCCCATCAAACTCTGCTTTGCCACTGTCCCAGGGCTCGTGGTGGTGTGGTAAAGGAGATTATTTAATTTACCATTTAATTTTTCATTCCAGTCAACATCCACCTTAACCTTTCTGATTCTCAGGTCTGCCCAGAATCCAGGTTTCACGCCATGTCAGCGGGCAGCCTGGTATGCTACTGAGTGTAAGTTTAAACTGAAACTCAAAAAAATGGCCAGTCCTCCCGAAGAAGTGCATCCTTGCTAAACAGTGGTGACGCAAAGGAAAGCCTCCCGTGGGTAGATGGAGAGGAAATAGCGGTCGAGTCTGTGCAGAATGGGAACCTGTACTTTTTTTTCTCTTTCTAAGACAGTAAAGAGTCCTATAGTCACTGATTCTATAGAAAGACACTCCAGGGAAGTGACTCCCAAGTTCCAGGGCCCCACAGGCAGTGCTCAGGGTGAAGTTGCCATGGCAGTGGACCTTGACATCAGTAGACACTATGAAGAAACAGGTCTGGCATCAAAGCAAGCATAGGGTAAGACGTGAGCGGGCCCAGTGAGGAGAGACATGTTTGTGGTGCAAGATTTAGATTTTGTTTACAGCTTCTTCCAGAGGTTATTTGCCTTCAAGTGTGCTATTTTAAACTTGGTTTCTTAGTATGAAAATGTTAAAGAGAAATCTAAGCTCATGCTTGTAAATTTGGGTTGAGCATAAGCCAAAATGCCTAAAGCATAGCCAAAAGCCATGGGGGTGGGCAGGAGCCTCCGTGCCTGAGCCGTGGAAGCAGACAGGCCACCTGGAAGCCATGTGCCCACAGCACCAAGATGGTGACCAGGGAGAGAGCTTCATGTGAAGTGTGGAAACAGCAGCAGTGAGGGTCAGTAGACCCCCACCCCAAGAAATTTATTGCACATATCATGGGAAGTGCATGTGTTCCGATTTTCCTTGAGTGTGGAAAATACATCCATCTATCCCAGTAACCAGACTCTACCTGTGCATCGTGGGGGGCTGAGTGTACCACGCATAGGGGTGTAATTTAAGGGTGTCCTAAGAAATAGCCCACTTCTGGCCCCATGTCACATTGCCTGAAATTGTACCCTAAAAGGGAATTCTCAGCTACTCAAGAGGCTGAGGTGGGAAGATTGCTAGAGCTCAGGAGTTCAAGGCCAGCCTGAGCAACATAGCAAGACCCTCATCTCTAAAAATTAAAAAAAAATAAATTCCTTTGAGTTAAGAAATCTATTCATTCTGTGTCTTTTTTAAAAGCAAACTCTCCAGGGAGGGAACATTCGACCATTCACACCTTACTGTGAGTTATTGGGCTCAGAAAACTTAGGGACAGTTTGATTGGAGGAGAAAGAAAGACTGTTTTGGACCACAGTGCCCTGCCGTGGGAGGGTGAGGTTTGGGAGGCACTGTCTGTGTGTCAGCTCCTTTCTGCACTTGTCAGTTACACACAGAGACAGGGACAATGGACCCCAGAAGTCATGAGGGCCTTTGCTGCCTCTTCCAGGCCACGTAAGTTGCCAGATGGTATGGATGTCCCAGACTTTGTCCAAAGAGTGAAGACCCATTCCAATGGCAAGTGCTAGATCCTTCTTTCCTCATATGAAATAACCAAAAGGTTGACTTTGACTTCAGACATCCTTGAGCCCCAGAGGCCCCCAACCCTGCTGCATGGCTGGGGCCTCCTCTGTAGGAGGAGGAGGGAAGCGGGCAGCCCTCAGGTCCCTGAAGTGCCTGCCTTTTTGCACCTGGGTTTTCTTGCTCTACCTTCCCTCAACCCAGAGGCTCTAGGAATATTTCAGGACTCCCGCAGAGAAAAGAGACCTGAAAGAAGCCAACTCAGAAAAACACCCACAATACACAGATCCATGGGGGTGGGGGGCTATAAAAGCTCCCTCTGAACAATGGAGGGGGCAAGATGCTATAGCAGGACAGGCACTATCCTGTGCTGTCCCCCCGGGCTCTCTGTACCCCCAGCTCCTATTATAACAGTAGGAAGAAACACGGACAGATGCTAGGGAGGGAGCGAGAGGGTGGGAGACACAGCAGAGACGTGAGGGGGATGCTCGGAGGAAAGCATCCAGCTCTCTCTGTCATGTCTGTCCAAGGGGAGCCTTCCTGGGTTCCTCCTGACCTCCGTCTAGGCATCCTTCCATCAGCAAGTCCCCATCTAGTCCCCTCTTCTGGCGAGTGGCAGATGTAGCCCTGATACACCCCTCCTCTCAACACACCAGGCAGGAGCTTCTTGGTCCCTTAGTCGCTCTCTGGAGACACCCCATGTTTCACTGCCCCCACAAAAGAGAAGACAAAGGGCACAGGAGAGATGCTTATTGGCCGCGCAGGGGCGGGTGGCTGGATCTCCCTCTGGGCGGGCAATGAGGGGGTTGGAGGGCCAAGAAGGACCAGAGCGTCTCCACCTTTGCTCAGCTGGGGAGTGGCCACTGCCTCCAGTGACTTTTTCTCAGAGATCCCAGCTAGATTTCCTGGTGGTTGGGTGGGCGTGAGGGCGAGCCTCTTCCTCAGACTCCATCCCCCCGAGGAGCTCTTCCTCTCGGAATTCAGTAAACGCACAGATCGGGAAACTTCATCTCATAGACGGGGATGGAATGGTTCTGCGGTTGACCGTAGGCCGCGGTGATGGTTCCCGATGGACTTGGAGGAGGCCTGCGGGCAGGAACACGTGGAGAAGAAAGGCAAGAAGAGGGAATTCCGGGCTCACACCCCCGTGCAGCTCAACAGAGCAGGAGACTTGGGTTTCTCTTTGCCCAGGGACCAGAGACCTCACTCCATAGGTTCCCAGGTTTTCAAATTGTTCTAGAGTCTACAACTTGAAGTCAAGCTTCTCTGCAGGCTCTGAAGTAACATTGCTGCTTTAGAAAGTAAGGCACCAGCCTGGGACACCAGGAACTCCTGGAATGAGCCAGGAGCCCGTTTCACTGAGCTGGCCTTTTCTCTCCCTAGTCCCTCTTTGCCTGTCTAGGAAGAACTGGTGGCTAGATTCCAGCCATCCCTGGGGAAGATGCTCAAGGGGGTGGTTTGGAGAGAAGAATTGGAGATAGGGGTGAGAGAGGAAAACTCAGGACAAGGGGGCCCATCACTGGGCCACAGAGCTAGGGGTCCACTGGCCATGGCTGCCACTTACCGGATGGTGATTTCAAAGATCTGATTGAGTTTGCTCTGGAGCAGTGATGCCTAGACACAAACAGAGGAGGAAGTGAGCTGGGGTCCCCAGAACCTCTGCCGGCTAAGTCACCGGGCCGCCTGTCCAGAGCACAGGCTGGAGGTGCAGGGCAGTCGCAGCCTTAGGAGGGCAAGCAGGGACGGGCGTGTCCGGAGCCTTGTCTGTTGGGCCCTGACTGTGGATTCACAGCAGGAAGAGCCATCCATTGCAGGCTGACTGGGGACAGGACAGAGGGTCAAAAACACCAGGGAGGATATCGGCAGGCAGTTCTCAGAAGCCTTTACTCCTCACCGCAGGGTTCTGCGGGACGTGGAGCTGGGAGACTCAGAGCAATTACAGCTCTTTCGCTAACTCGGAAGGCGCAGCCTGGCCAAACTGGTGGGTTAGAGATGATCTCTCTGGTTCCTTCTGGTCCCCGCTGAGTGTGTGGGTGCAGAGTGAGCTGCGTGTGTTCAGGAATCGGGCCCCAACTGCTAAACCGTGTCCCAACTGCTGGCTCATGAAGTGGGCCGCGTCTCCCTCTTGAGGTGGGATGTGAGATTAGGACAACATAGGCCCAGGGAAAGCTATATTTTATCTATGGACTTACGTATATGTAAATATTACATGTAAAACATAATACATAAACTAGAAAATTACACGTATGATATTTTTATTTTATTTATGTATTTTTGAGAGTTTTACTCTATCACCCTGTGTGGAGTGATGTGATGTCATAGCTCAGAGCAACCTCAAACTCTTGGGCTCAAGGAATCCTCTGACCTCAACCTCCCAAGTAGCTGGGACTATAGGCACCTGTCACCACCCCCGGCTAGTTTTTCTATTTTTAGTAAAGATGGAGTCTTGCTCTTGGTTAGGCTGGTTTTAAACTCCTGAGCTCCACCAATCCGCCCACCTCAGCCTCCCTGAGTGCTAGCAGTACAAGCATGAGCCACTGTGCCCAGCCAGGTATTGTTATTGAGATTGTATTTTTATTGAGAGGAAAAGTTATTTGTAGATTTCGAATGCTTATAATTATTTTGTTGTTACTAAGATCACCACTGTGACTAAGAAATCCTGGCATGCAATCAGTTTTGAGAACTGTAAGCTCCTCCCCAAGGCCAGAGACGGTCCTCATTTCTCTCGTCTGGCTGACTCTCCCTCAAATCTCCTTTCCGAGGCCTGGCTGTTCCACGTCCCTGCCAGGGTCCCCTGATGCGAAGAGGGCCCTGCCACAGATGCTGACCCTCCTTCCTTTGCACACATCCTTCCCCCATCACTCTGTAAGGGGGGACCATCATGGCCACAGCTTCAGAGAGTCATCATGAGGATGAAGTAAGTGAACACAGAAAGATGCCCTGGCACACAGTAGGCGCTCTATTCACACCTACTGTATGATTGCAATGACTATGAGCTGGATGTCTGAAACAGGTGCTCCTGAGGTCAGGACTTCTCCCTTTTGTGAAAACTGTGAGGTCTGAACGAGCACCTGACCAAGACCCAAGTCTTTTGGTTCATGGGGGAGCAATGTGGCACCAAGGTGTTGGGGAAAACCTGGTGGGCACAGCAGAAGCTCTCAGTGTTGGAGCATAAACCTTACCTTCACGGTCAAAGAGCAGAGACCCCCTGCAAACTGAACCCTGCCCTGGACCAAGATCCGGTCTCTTTCTGGCCCCCAAGGACTCACACTTGTTACCCTCACTCACCCGGGCCCCACAGTGTGCTGCGATCTCCTCAAAAGGGGCCTTCTGGAACTTCTCTACCACCTGTCGCCGTCGCTCACGTTCCTGCTCCTCGACTGCTACACTGTCCACTGTGACAGAGAACTGGGTTAGCACCAGGCCCTGACCACTGATGGGGAAGGGGAGGAACTTGAATGGGGTAAAGCCGTGGTTCTCGACCTTCCTAATGCCGTGAGCCTTTAATACAGTTCCTGTGGGTCGCGACCCACAGGTCGAGATCCCCTGGTGTAAAGACAGGCGGACTCCTCCAGAAAGCCACTGTCCTTGGCAGCTGTTTGGGCTCTTCCTCTTCACTGTCACTGCAGGGACGGTGGCATGCAGGTGTGGGGCTCTCACCTGCACCTGGCCTCGGCGAGGCTAGACCTTTTTCTGATTGTATCTGTGGGTTTGGGTTTTTTGTTCATATAAACATTTGAGAACTAGTCAAGTGGACCCTTCAGCTGGGCTGTAAAAGCCCAAGTAGCTAGTCTGCCACTAGTACTCTTAAATAGAAGGTCCTAGAACAGTTGATCCTTTGGGTACTCTGCGGATAATTTGAAAAGGGATGTGAACAATAGAGACGCCAGACAGACTATGAAAGCCAGCACAGAAGCCCTGTGCAAGAGAAGTCTGGTGCTGGCTAGTTTAAGGTTTCTGCCCATAGCACTTGGCACCCCAAATGAGTTAGAACCAAAACGAAAAAGGGGGGAGGGTGTCCAAAATGTTCAGCATACTCAGTTTAGGAAGGCAAGCAGTGTGTGCACTCAGAGAGGGTACCATTAACAACAACAGAAAGAAAAAAAGAATTGGCATTTAAAGGAATAATCTTTCTTTTCTTTCATTGCTTTTTTTTAGACAGAGTCTTACTATGTCACCCTCAGTAGAGTGTCATGGCGTCACAGCTCACAGCAACCTCAAACTCTTGGGCTTAAGTGATTCTCTTGCTTCACCCTCCCAAGTACCTGGGACTACAGGGGTCCGCCACATCACCTGGCTATTTTTTGGTTTCAGTTGTCCTTGTTGGCCTGTGCTCGGCTTGAACCTGCCAGTGTTGGTGTATGTGGCTGGCACCCTACTCACTGAGCTATAGGCATCAAGCTTAAAGGAATAATTTTTCTTTTTTTTTTTTCTGAGACAGAGCCTCAAGCTATCACCCTGGATAGAGTGCCGTGCCATTACAGCTCACAGCAACCTCCAATTCCTGGGCTCAAGCGAGTCTCCTGCCTTTGCCTCCCAAGTAGCTGGGACTACAGGTGCCTGCTACAACGTCTGGCCATTTTTTGGTTGCAGCCACCATTGTTGTTTGGTGGGCCCAGGCTGGATTCGAACCCGCCAGCTCAGGTGTACATGGCTGGCACCTTAGCCCATTGAGCCACAGGTGCCGAGCCAGGAATAATTTTTCAACAGAAAACTCTCTTATTTTGAATATTTCATTGCCTAAAAATCCAGACAGAAGAGGGGAAGTCCATCTCAAAGTCTATTGCCCTTATTCAATCAATAATATGATTTGTTCTTAATATCTTCCACTGATCACCTTGTTGTTTTGTAATTATACACTGCCAAAAAGTGAGTCAAAATAATTACTCCAAATTGCTTTTTACTTGTAGCCTTAATTGATTACTTTTTATTTTTATTTTTATTTTTACTTTTTTATTTTTTGAGATAGAGCCTCAAGCTGTCACCCTGGATAGAGTGCCGTGGTATCACAGCTCACAGCAACCTCCAATTCCTGGGCTCAAGCGAGGCTCCTGCCTCCGCCTCCCAAGTAGCTGGAACTACAGGCGCCTGCCACAATGCCCGGCCATTTTTTGGTTGCAGCCGTCATTGTTGTTTGGCGGGCCCGGGCTGGATTCGAACCTGCCAGCTCAGGTGTACGTGGCTGGCGCCTTAGCCTGTTGAGCCACAGGTGCCGAGCCAGAACTACCTTTCTTAAATCCTGGCATCATCCAAGCTCCTTAGTCCCACACAAAGCCCAAGGCGTAGGCATTCTGAGCTGCCACCGTGTGTCCCAGAACAAATGAGCTGAGGGGAGAGGGGCCTCAGGCCTGGGATGTGCCAGCAGGGAGGCCTTGCCACACACTGTGCTGGCTCCCAGCAGGCGGCGCTGCACACTGGATGCCCTGCCTTCTCTGGCACAGTCAGCTGAGAGGAGCTGGTGATTCTGGCAATTCCACCAAGACTGCCAGTGCCCATATATACACTCTCTCTGACCTAGCAATTCCATCTAGGAATTTATTCCACAGCTATATACTTGGACAAGGGCGCAATGAGAGTATGTGTGTCATCAAGAAAGTTTTGAGATATAAAAAAATCAAAAAATGTAAAATCTGCACTGCTGGACATAAATAAAGCCCTCCTAGGAACACGGATAAACTGAGCAAGCTGAAACTTGCAGGGGTGAATCAGAAAAGACACTGCTGACAGAGGTGGTGGCTCACACCTGCATCCTAGCACTCTGGGAGGTTGAGGCAGGAGGATTACTTGAACTTAGGAGTTTGAGAGCAGCCTGAGCAAGAGCAAGATCCCAACTGTACTAAAAATGGAAAAATTAGCCGGGCATTGTGGCAGGCACCTGTCACACTTGGGAGGCTGAGGCAAGACTGCTTGAGCCAAAGAGTCTGAGGTTGTTGTGAGCTATGATTCCACAGCACTCTACTAAGGGTATTAGAGTGAGACTGCCTCAAAAATGAATAAATAACTAAATCCCCTTAGCTCTACCTCCCAAGCAGGGCCCTATCCATGCGCTATCCCTGCCTGCCCTGCCTCCACCTTCTGCTTTTCCTTTGGGCCATCACTCCTACGCCTCTCAGTCCCTGCAGCCTGGTGTCCAGGCTGGGCTGGTCGTTTTAGCCCTCAGATAGGTACATGACGTCAACCAAGTTAGTGAGCCTCAATTCTGAGGCTTCTATGACAACTCTTGGGAAAGAAAATCTTTCTTTTTTGCTGAATCTGCAGTTGGTAGGACATTAAGCTCACAGCTGCCAGAAAGCAACATACAGGACAGCAGAGCTGTGCCCAAGCTTGTCATTTCTGAGAACCAATATACACAACTGCCATTTTGTCTCAAGCCAGATTCAGATGGCTTTTCTGTCACTTGCAACAAAAGATCCAAGCATATACAAATCCCTGAGGGTTGCCTTATCAAAACTCGGGAGCCATGCTGCTTTCCAGGTTAAGAACACTCTCCTGGATGGTGTGGGAACACGTGGATGGAGCTCCCCTGCAGAAGAAGTAACAAGAAGCACAGGAGGCCGCCCACTTGCCCGGGCCGTCCGCTCACTCGTGCTGCCTGGGGCGGCCACCGGCTTTCGTGGTGTGCAGCCAGCCTGTGCCCGGGGTGGGCGGCGTGCAGCAGTGCCTACCTATAGCAGACATTATCAGTGCAGGGGTTGTGCGCACGGACGATGATGAAGACATGCTGAAAGTGGGAGCGGATGTTCTTGGGGGTGAAAGGCAGTGCCCCGGGCTCCTGGAAGATGATCGTCACAATGTCGTTTCCGATGTGCCTCTTCCTCAGGAGCTGGGAAATGGGCAGCATGGGGAAAAGTGTCACAGGTCAGCTTGAGGGGTCCTGCCTGGACCATCCCAACAGCTCCTCACGGTCTCCATTTTCCCACCCCACCCTCATACTCTGTCCCCCAGACACAGCCATGGTGAGGTCATGTCCCTCCTCTGCTCAGAAAGCCCTGGAGATCCCCCTCGTTCAGGGTGAAGGACAAAGTCCCCACCATGGCTCAGGAGGCCCCATCACCTCTCTGACACTTCCACACCCCTGTGCTCAGTCTGTTCCAGCCAAGATGCCTCCTGCTGCCCGGGACATTCTTCCCTCGATCCCTACATGGCTTCCCTCCTCACCTCCTCAGGTGTTTGCTGAGATGTCTTTTTTGTTGAGATCGAGTCTCACTCTGTCACCCTGGATAGAGTGCCGTGGCATCATTTCTCACAGCAACCTCACACCTTTGTGCTTGAGCAATCCTCTTGGCTCAGTCTCCCGAGTACCTGGGACTACAGGCACCCACCACTATGTCTGGCTAGTTTTTCTATTTTTAGTAGACACGGGGTCTCATTCTTGCTTAGGCTGGTCTCGAACTGCTGACACCTCCCACAGTGTGAGGATTACAGGCATGAGCCACTGCGCCCCGTCTACTGAAATTTCTTCTCCAAGACATGGAGGCCTCTGCCGACTATCTTACTCAAGATCCACCATGCCCCCAACACTCCCATATCTCTCCCTTTCTGCCCCCATCACTGAGCACGTATTGACACCAAGCACACAGACGCTTGTCCCTCTTCCATTGGTTTCTCGTCTCTTCTCAATGAAGTGTCAGCTCCATGAGGACAGGGATATTGTCTGTTTTGTTCACTGCCCACTACTATATCCTCAGCACCTAGAACAGGGCCTAGCATACAGGAGGTGCTCAAGAAATCACATCTGTTAAAAGGGAGCACAGGGTAGTGGCCTCTGACTTCCTCAAAGCCACTCATGGATAATGGTTGAGTCAGACCAGAGACAACAGCAGGGTCAGTTGTAGGCTGCGGCCCCTTCCCTGGACAACTAAGCTGAGAAGGTCAGGGGGGGCTCTGCCTCCAGAGTGGCCTGTGGGACCTCTGCCCCCTCACCCTTGTCAGTCTCTGAGGAAGACTCTGCTATGTTCATGGATGATGTCGTCTTCAAAGTGTTTTGCTTATACTCGTATAAGTGATAAGGAATGCACGCTGGTAACGTGAGATCCACAGAAGGGGGCCCCATGTAACCCTACGTGAGGTGGCTCTCACTCACTCTCTCTAGAACTCCTAGTTCTTCTCTTTATTTATTTTATTTGTTAACTGCTTATTTATCAAGAGAAATTATTTCTTAGCCTACACACTCATAGTTCATAGTTCAGGAACATTGGTCAGTGACAAACTTCTATGTAATTCAACCCAGAGAAATTCTTTATATTCCCAAATCACTTTGCACATTGAGAGATACCAGCATTCTACATCTCTTTAAAATCTTTCATGGAATCACAAATTCTGCAGAAGTCTGTCTTTGCTGTCTTTGTTGGTTCAGCCATGGTGAACTCATACAGAGTGGCGACTCCCAGGGATACAACAAATGCAACACAGCACGGGAGACACCAGTGCTATCATTCTGCCTGTTTTACAGAGGAGGAAGGGACTCCGGGCTCAGGGAGGGGAAATTGCTCACCTGGGACTACACAGGTAGTAACTGGCAAGGAAGGAACTCAGACCAAGGTCTAATTTTGAGACCAGTACTCATTTTTTTTTTTTTTTTTAAGACAGAGCCTCAAGCTGTCACCCTGGATAGAGTGCCGTGGCATCACAGCTCACAGCAACCTCCAATTCCTGGGCTCAAGAGAGTCTCCTGCCTCTGTCTCCCAAGTAGCTGGGACTACAGGCGCCCGCCACAACGCCCAGCCATTTTTTGGTTGCAGCTGTTGTTGTTTGGCGGGCCTGGGCTGGATTCGAACCCGCCAGCTCAGGTGTATGTGGCTGGCGCCTTAGCCCGCTGAGCCACAGGCGCCGAGCCGACCAGTACTCTTAATAGTATGCTATTCAGTGAACCTTATGAAATCACTGATATTTGACCTTTTTGGGCTTACAAAATCTACAATGTCACCTGTACCGACAGGAGAAAAATATATACTTCCTGAAGTGTCAACGTTCTGTGGGGTTTTTGTTCCTTAGAAACTAGAAGGAGTTGCTCCCTGGGGGTAGTAAAGTGTGTCCAAGAAAGGAACTGGATCACACCGACAGCTGTGTGGCAGTGGGTGTGCGCTGCTACTGCACACCCAGTACCCCTCCTTCTTCTGAGAGTTATGCCCACCGTCTTTGGGAAAGCACTTCCCCAATTTCCCTCCATGTATCAAGATGAGTCGGCCCCACTCACCTCCCTGAGGGTGGGCATGTGCTTCAGGCTTGGTCAGTCATCCCAGCCCATCCCTACTGCCCAGGGACTGACATGTGAATGGTCCAATAAGATTTAGCCCTGAAGTACTTCTGGAGCAACTGGAAGGAACAGCTCTCCTTCCTCTGGAGTGTCTGAGCTGGCAGGATATGAGCCTAGGGCTCCTAGGGAGGAAGATCTATGAATAATGCCACTACAAAGAAAAGCAGAGGTGTAAAATGCAAAGGATTGATATTTTCTTTCTTTCTTTTTTTTTTTGTGGTTTTTGGCCGGGACTGGGTTTGAACCCACCATCTCCAGCATATGGGGCCAGCGCCCTACTCCTTTGAGCCACAGGAGCCGCCCAATATTTTCTTTTTTGAGACAGAGTCTCACTTTGTTGGCCTCTAGCAACCTCAAACTCTTGGGTTCAAGAGATTCTCTTGCCTCAGCCTCCTGAGAAGCTGGGACCACAGGAGCCCGCCACGAGGCCTGGCTATTTTTAGAGACGAGGTCTCGGTCTTGCTCAAGCTGGTCTCAAACCTGTGAGCTCAGGCAATCCGCCTGCCTAGTCCTCCAGAGTGCTAGAATTACAGGTGTGAGCCACCTCAGCTGGCCAGGATTGCCAATATTGTTTGAGCCCCTGGACCCAACCACACCTAAAACCAGCATCTTCCTGAAAAACCAGTAAATTCCAGTTTCTGCTTATGCTAGCTCGGTTTGGGTTTCTATCACTTGCGGTCAAAGGTGTTGACTGATTCACTCTTCTTTTTCATAAGATCAGTGAAGACTCAAGAGACCTTGAGGAGAGTGGGGTAGGTAGAGGCCAGCAAGATGGCCAAGGAAGAACAACGCCAGATGGACATCAAATCACACCCAGCCTAGTCTCGAACCCCTAGGCAAAGTGGCCATGGTGGGGTGGGAGGATGCCTGAGAATCACTGACCTGCTGTCTGTTGTTGGGGGTGTAAGGGAGCAGGGTGGAGACGTGGAACATGATCTCGTAGTCCTGGTAGGTGGTGTAGAGGGAGTGGGTTCCCGTGGAGTCCGCTGCGAGAGAAACACCAGTTAGCACCCTGCTTCCCAAACCTCTGGGTTTTTGCCATATCCCACATGCCATCTGTGCTGGTTTTCAACTTGATGCTTTTACTTAAAATCCACCCTTTAAAATTAAATAAATCTAGATAAAGAGGAAACCTCATATTATACACCCACCAGATTGGTAAAATTAAAAAGTCTGACAGTACCAAGGGTTGGTGAGTGAGGATACGGAGCAACAGGAATCATTCTACGTGGCTGGTTGAGTGTGGACATCGTACAAACACTTTGAAAACCTTTTTAGCTATAGCACGTAAATCTGAAGCTAGGCTTAATCAATAACTTAGCACCTCCTCTCCTAGGATCACAGCCTACGGAAGTCATGCTAGCAATTCCACTTGCCGACTTCCTGTGTCCTGGGAGTGTTTTGTGGCCTGGCCACCTCGTCAACATGCTTGGCTCCACATCCACACTTATGGAGCTCTGGGCAGTGCCTGGCACTGGCTGGGGGTCTCGGCAGGTTTTGGTGACTGTCATCACACTGAACTCTCACAACGCTCCTGAGGGGAACACAGTTATTACCCTCACTCTACAGATGAGGAAACTGAGGTAGGGGAGGCAAAGCTACCTGTCCAAGGTCATAAAACTAGCAAATGGCCCAATTAGATGTTTATTTTTCCCAATGCCTTTTTCAGTGGGGGAGGTGACGGAGATGATGATGATGATGATGATGTGGCTGAGATGACAGCCACAGGCACTTGCTTCATGCCTGACTTATCTTTCTAAGGTTAGTTGCCAGATCTGGGCCTCCATTCTCCAGATAAGCAGGCTGGGTCTTGGCAAAGTGTGGGTGAAAAGCAAGTGACTGACCATCTTGGGGCTTTCTGACTTCTAACCTGAGCAACTAACCAAGGCCAGCCCACCCCCAGGGACGATGGCAGTCCATTCACCATGAACACCCCCCATTTATCCCCCTGAATTACTTATCATGAAACTTTTCGATCCTAGACAGCACATGTATGTGCGTATGCACACGTGTGATACGTACAGAAAAGGCCACATGAGTATGTCTCATCTGCTGCCACCTTCAGGAACAAACCTGCCAACACTCTCAAGAGAGCATCATTTTCCAGCCACATCCGCCCTCTCCAGGGAGCGGCAACTATTGTCCTGAACACTGTGTCTCTAATTCCTTGCTTTTTCCCCTTTCTTTTTTTTGAGACAGAGCCTCAAGCTCTCACCCTGGAGAGAGTGCTGTGACACCACAGCTCACAGCAACCTCCAATTCCTGGGCTTGAGCGAGTCTCTTGCCTCTGCCTCCGAAGTAGCTGGGACTACAGGCGCCCGCCACAACGCCCAGCCATTTCTTGGTTGCAGCCGTCATTGTTGTTTGGCGGGCCCGGGCTGGATTTGAACCCACCAGCGCAGGTGTACGTGGCTGGCGCCTTAGCCTGTTGAGCCACAGGCGCCAAGCCTCCCCTTTCTTTTTTAAAGCAGGAGTCTTGATCTATTGCCCAGCTAGTGTGCAGTGGTGTCACTGTTGTTCACAGCAACCTCAAACTCCTGGGATCAAGTGAGCCACCATGTCTAGCTCATTTCCTCATTTTTCTTAGACTTTGACTATAAAGGAAGAAATCCCCAGACAATATATTGTTGAGTGTGCTATTAAAATAATAGTTATGTACGGCTGGGTACTGTGGCTCACGCCTGTAATTCTAGCACTCGAGGAGGCTGAGGTGGGTAGATCACTTGAGCTCAAGACCAGTCTGAACAAGATTGAGACCCCCGTCTCTACTAAAAATGGAATAACTAGCCAGGCATTGTGGTGGGGGTCTGTAGTCTCAGCTACTTGAGAGGCTGAGGCAAGAGGATTGCTTCTGCCCGAGAGTTTCAGCTTGCTGTGAGCTATGATGCCATGACACACTACCCAGGTAATCAGAATAAGACTGTCTAAAATAAAAAGTAAATAAACAAATAAATAAAGTAAAATAATCATTAGTAAAAGGCATCACTTGGTACCCACTCTTCTGAGACTGGCAGCCTCTGTGTAGCATGAATCACATGGCCTCACCTGGCTGAGGCCTGCAAAAGCAGTTGGTCTCTACTTCATGAACACATCATAACTCTCCCCTGGCACACTGGGCACACTTGGGTGCCTGCAGTTGGGAGTGTGTCGCACAGCTCCCGATGCACATGTGCACGAGCTCTCAGAGTGTGTCTAGGAGCTTGGCCAGTGAGTCACAGAGTAGGGGTATCCACAAGCTTAGGCATGCTGTTTTCCAAAGTGGTTGCACCAGCGGAGTCTGACAATTCCCACCACCCACATCCTTGCCTTGGTATTACCAGGCATTTTAACTTTTGTTTACAGAGTAGGTGCGCAGTGCTGGCTCACCATGACTCTAACTGGACCCCTACTTACTCTTTTTTTGAGACAGTCTCTCACTATGTAGCCCTTGGTAGAGTGCCATAGCATCACAGCTCACAGTAACCTCAAACTCTTGGGCTTACGCGATTCTCTTGCCTCAGCCTCCCAAGTAGCTGGAACTACAGGCACCCTCCACAATGCTCGGCTATTTTTTGGTTGCAGTTGTTATTGTTGTTTAGCTGATGCGGGTCAGGTTCGAACCCACCAGTCTTGATGTGGCTGGCTCCCTACCCATTGAGCTACAGGTGCCTCCCCCCACTTACTCTTGACATCCAGCTGAGCAGCATACTTGGTAAACCCCTTCAGGCAGACTTTCTCCCCGAGGAGGGAAAGGAACTCCTCGAAGGCTGGGCCTGCCTCCTCATTGTTGTACATCTCCTCCTCTGAGCTCTGGCCAGCCTTGCAGTAGAGGACGCCCACCTTGTGTTTCCGGCAGAGCTGCAGAGGCAAGAGTGGCTTTATGGAGACAGGCCAGGTAGGGATATCAGGGAAATAAATGTCTCATTTTTAGGGCATTCATCAGCCCTGGGAGCTGCTGGGATCATGCAAGAATTAGGAGCCACAGTCAGAGAGAAAGGAAAAGGGCCTTGGGACCATGTCCCAATTGTCTGCCGCCCCCCCACCCCCAACCAATTCCAGAAAGGCACAACAAGGTGCCATGCTGCCTGTTCTCCTACAACAGGCAGAGGGTGGCTGGTGATGCCACTCTTGAGTAAAAGAGACTGTTGCCTTGGCTGGCTTCCCACAGTAGGTGGACTGGAACAGGCTGAGATTCTGCAAGAGCAAAAGCTGGAGGGCTCAGGTTTATAGTCAACATTTATTCTAGGGAATAGGCCTAGGCCCCCAATAACTATGCTTGTTTTAGGCATCCTGATTCCCTTGATCACCTGAGTACAGGCCAGTCAGTGGCTCGCCTAGGACTGAGAGTCAGCTAGCTGGGTCTGCAGGTGGCTGTGACTGCAACAGCAAATGGGAACACTGTGAGATAAGCCAGGGGAGCAGAGGGAACCAGCAAAGCAGAGGGGGAGGAAAGAAAATCTTTCTCTCTCAACCTAGCGGCTATCTCATCTCCAGACTATTCCCCTCCTAAGAACAGTTATATTCCTGTTCTTGGCATCCTAAGAATTTGATAATAGGTCCCCCTCATTTGGCTAAAACCTGCATAAGTGGGTTTCTGTTCCTTTCAAAATGGTACCAGAAGGAGAGCAGCAGCTCCTGCCGCCATGGCCTCCCACCTCAATCCCGTGCTCACCCCTTGCTCATCGAGCTTCAGCAGCTGCTCTGTCACCTTGGGAGTGTTGAGGGCCAGCCGCAGGCAGTGGATGTTGAGCTCGGGAATGACATACTCTAGGGCATCCTTCAGGGGGAGGCCGCGCCCCGTCCCATGCTTGGTGGCTGTGGGCGTGGCATCTTCCAGGATGGAGCCCCGTAGTGTGATGAGCTACTCAAGGAAGAAAAGGGGAGGTTAGGAGGCTCTCAGGATCTACACAGAGAATGGAGCACATGAGAGTAGGGGGAGGGTCCTGTTTGCAAAGAGACATGCACAATGGTTAGAAGCCAGGGTCAGGGAGCCCTGGGTCTGAGCCAGGATGCAGTTTGCTGCTCCTGGTTCTGTGATCTTGACTGACCTCTTACCTCTGACCTTCAACTCCATCTTTCATGAAATGGGTAGGTGACAGTATCATAACTCTGAAGGGGTGCTGGGAAGGCTAAATGAGACAATGGATGCAAAATACCTTCACTTGCTTACCACATATTGGCTGAGTGAAGGGAACAAAACAGACTCCTGTCCTCGCAGAGCTGACATTTGAGGTGGGGGAGGTGGGTTAGGTCAGGTAGTAGGAAGTATACTGAATAAAGCAGGCCACCAGGAGGTGGGCTCTCATTGCCATTATTATAATAACATCATATGAGCAGCACATTACCTGCCTGCCTTGGATACTGCTACCAACTTGGGTCTTAAATTATAGAACTGATTTTTTTCTTTTCTTTCTTTCTTTCTTTTTTTTTTGAGACAGAGTCTCATTCTGTCACCCTGGGTAGAGTCCCATGGTGTCAGCCTAGCTCACAGCAACCTCAAACTCTTGGGCTCAAGTGATCCTCCCGTCTCAGCCTCCCACCACAATGCTTGGCTAGTATTTCCATTTTAACTACAGAGGGGGGTCTCGTTCTCTTACTCAGGCTGGTCTTGAACTCCTGAATTCAAGCAATCCACCTGCCTTGGCCTTCCAGAGTGCTAGGATTATAGGCGTGAACCACCACACCCAGCCTGTGGCACTGATTTTCAACCAGTTTCAAGGAAAAAACACCAGCTGGGCACAGTGGCTCGTGCCTGTAATCCTTTAGAAGGCCGAGGTGGGTGAATTGCTTAAGCTCATGAGTTCACGAACAACCTGTGCAAGAGCGAGACCCCATCTCTACTAAAAATAGAAAAATTCGTCAGGTGTTGTCATGGGTGCCCTAGTCCCAGCTACTCAGGAGGCTGAGGCAAGAGGATGGCTTCAGCTCAAGAGTTTGAGGTTGCTGTGAGCTATGATGACACCGCGGCACTCTACCCTAGGGACAGAGTGAGATGCTATCTCAAGAAGAAAAAAAAAAAGACAAAAGAATAAAAAATGCCACCAGTGATTCTGATTTGATTGGTCTGAGGTGGGACATGTATGTATATGTGTGTGTATGCCCACACATACACATACATAATTTTAATTCCTCTCAGTTGACTCTGATGTGCCATTAGAACACATGGTCAATGCTAATCATGGCCATCTTATTTCTAGTACCCAGATAACTGCTTTTCAAGTTTTTCCTATAGCTGGCTACCTCAATTCCAGGCAATGAAATGTGAGAGGAATTCTGCTTGGTAAGATTTCTGAGGCAGATTTTCCCTCTGACAAGAGGAAAGCCCCCTTTCCCCTGCCCATTTCTTTATGCTAGGGATATTGTATGAGGATGAGGTGTTTGGAGCTATGACAGTCATATTTTGATCATGAGCAAAGAGACAACAAAAAGTTACAGAGAAGTTGATCCCTGTAGACATCTACCTTCCAATTTCCTTAAAAAAAAAAAAAAAAAAAGATGGGGTCTTGCTATGTTGTCCAGACCAGACTCAGTGACCTTGTTGCTTCAGCCTCCTGAGTAGCTAGGACTACAGGTATACATCACTGTGCGCAGCTTACCTCCAGACTTCCAGTTCAATAATTAAAATAAATCCTTATTTGTTTTAGCTATGGTCTGTCAGGTTTTCTATTACTTTGCAGCCAAAGAAATTTCTAACTGATATACCTTAATTACAAATCACATATATAAAGTTCATTGCTTTGGGTTCCAGATCCTGTAATAATTGTCTAGTTACATGAACAGGTCTGTTAAGGGGAGGTTTTATTTACAGAGGAGGAAGCTGAAGCTCTAAGAGGTCAGGTGCCAGAGCTAACAAATGGCTGAACCAGGATCCCAACCCAGGCCTGACTTTTCTAAAGCTTACTGATTTTTCTTTCTGGCTGTTAGTATAATCCACACATATAAAGTACATAACACATATACGTATGGCCAAAAAAATGACCACAAAGTGAATACCTAGGTAATCACCACCCAAATCAAGAAACACAACACTTCCAGGCCCCTGAAGTTCTTATATAATCCTCTTCTCTCCAAAGGTAGCCGCATCCTGACTTTCAACACCATCATTTCTGCCTATGTTTGAGCTTCATGCAGCTTGGATTCATATCGTTACTTGGCTTCTCTCTCTCTCTTTTTTTCTTTTTGCATTTTTTTTTAGCCAGGGTTGGGTTTGAACCCCCCACCTCCAGTATATGGAGCTGGTGCCCTACTCCTTTAGCCACAAGTGCCACCCTCTCTCTCTTTTTTTTTTTTTTTTTGACACAGGGTCTCACTCTGTCATCCTCCATAGAGTACTGAGGCGTCACAGCTCATAGCAACCTCCAACTTTTGGGCTTAAGTGATTCCCTTGCGTGAGCCTCCCAAGTAGCTGGGACTACAGGCGCCTGCTACAACTCTTGGCTATTTTTTTTGTTGTCATTGTCATTGTTGTTTAGCTGGCCTGGGCCGGGTTTGAACCCACCAATCCTGGTGTATGTGGCTGGCGCCCTAACCCCTGAGCTACAGGCACCGAGCCTTAGCTTCTTTCTCTTAATTCTACCTATGTGAGATCTACCCATGTTGTGAGGGGCTGACATTTCTCTACCATGACAGTTTCACCGCTGATAAGCAGAACTGCTGCCAGTATTTGCCAACCGTGAAAAGTGCTGTTGGGAACATTCATAGAAGCACCTGTAGGTTCATGTAAACACATTTCCTTTTGGATTTATATCTAGAAGAGAAATTGCTAAACCACTAGACATGCTCATCTTCAATTTTATTGAATTGCCAAACAGTTTTCCAAGTGGTTGTACCAATTTATACCCCATCACCTCACCCTGTCTGTGAGCCTTCCTTGCTCCTTGTCTTCACGTTAGCTCATGCTTCTAGCCTCAGTGTGCTGCTGACCAGCAGGTCATGCTGCACACTGGACCAGCATTACACCAAGGATGCATGGCAGGGGCTGTGGAACACGACAAGGAAAATCCCCTCCCCGAGGGGCTTGTTACAAGTTTCCCAAACACACCCGCGGCTATGGTTTAGTAAAGAGGATCAGTGTTAACTGCAAAACATGCTCACCTAAGTCAACAAACACAGGAGGCAGCAAAAGTAACATATCATGATCTCACCTTTAAACATCAGCCCACCAGTGCCAAAGTGTAGGTGGGCAAGAGGCATATGTGGAAGGAACAGAATGCGTTTATGCTTGGGAGTTCCCAGTTCTGGTCCTGGTAATTAACAAATCTCTCTTATCATAAGCAAGGTAGTCTTGAAACAGATCATGAAAAGTGGTGATGTCAGGGGCTTTGCCCTGCACTAGGTGGCCCTGGGCTCGCGGGTTAACAGGATCAGGATCTTTATAGTATAATGACACTGTCCCACAGCGCCCTCTGCTGGGGAGGGACAGTATAGACCAGAAATCTTCATTCTTTCACACTGGAGACAGGTAGCCTGTGGCTACATTTTGGCTCTGACCCCCTTGACCAATGCCCACTCCTGGAAGAGCTCCAAGCTCTTCCTTCTGCACTGGGGAAAGTAGTGAACAGGCAGGCCACAAGTTGCCACCTCTCTCTCCAGCTGATCATATCCAACATCACTTCCCACCTGGAGAGCTGCCTGCCCCTATCTCCCTGCCCATCCCATGCCCAATTGGTTCTTTCTGCAGCAGCCTGAGTCATGTCACAACTCTCCTTGCTCAGAGCCCAATGACATCTGCCACACCTTGTTGAGGTAACAGAGTAAGTGAGCTGTGAAAGGGACAGGGTGCTGTGTAAGCAGGCCTTTCTCCACTCACTCCTGACTCCAGGCTAGGCAGTATGCATACTCTCCAAGGAATTTTCCTGGGAGGTTACTTGGGAGTGAGTCTGCCTAGGTTCAAATATCAGCTCTAGCTATGTGACCTGGGGTAAGTTGCTTAATTTCTCTTTGCCTATTTCCTCATCAACGAAATGGGAATGAGAATGCCTATCTCAAGGTATTGAAAGGATTCAATAATATGTATGCTGCTTAGCACTATAGCTTGTCTACAGAGAAAACAACACAGGTAAGCCATTATTACAAGCACATGTCAAAAATGCAGATATAAAGCCAAATATATAGTTTAGTTTTTTTTTGTTTTTTGTTTTAAAGACAGAGTCTCACTCTGTTGCCCTGGGTAGAATGCTGTGGCATCACAGCTCACAGCAACCTCAAACTCTTGGGGTCAAGCTTTCCTCTTGCTTCAGGCTCTTAAGTAGCTAGGACTACAGAAGTCCCCAAAACACCTGGCTAGTTTTCCTATTTTTAGTAGAGATGGGGTCTTGCTCTCACTTGTGAACTCAATCCACCCATCTCAGCCTTCCAGACTGCTAGGATTACAGGCGTGAACCAAGTAATGTATAATTTTTTAAACCATGCCTGGCCAAGAATGTTTAATTTTTTAAACTTAAATAGAAGCTACAGTTTGCTTTTTTACTCACTTAACAGTATGCTTTAGAAAGTGTTTATATAAGCACACACATACATAATCAGACATGTTTATATAAATACACACACACAGTTAGACGTATCTCCTGAACAAAAATGGAGTCTCACTAGACACATAATAAAATTTGCATTTTACACTTAATGAGACTTTCTTTTTTCTACTTCGTTTACTTACATATCATTCAAGTTCTTAGCAATGAGCATTTGGTACTTTTTAAATAAAAAAGAAAAAAACCGATAAAGCAAAAATCGATCTAACCCTACTAGAACTCACATTGGTGAGGCTAAAGGGAACCAGTTAGGCCTGGTGGGCCAGACAGTCCCTGGCTGGTTGGACCCTTCACCCACACCTCCATGTCCTGGGTGAGACAATGCCTGAAAGGGGACTGGGGGCCCATGACAGGGCAGTCCTGGCCTGGGGCTCATCCTGTCCAGGCTCTCTGGGCTGGGGGCTGGTATTTAGGTGACAGGTGCCAAAGCCCAGCTCAGAGTCTGTTCCTGCCTTGGTGGGAAGCCTGGTGCTGCCAACGCTCATATCCCATCTGCCAGGTGATCCAGGCTCACTGGAGACTGTCTGTTTGGCGACCGGGATAGCCATCTGGGGCAGGCCAACGGGCTTGGAAGGCAGCCTGGGCTCCTCGCTCCGGCCCCCATGTTTGGTTGATGGGAGCCTGAGGCACATGCGTGTGGACAGGAGGGTAGACCCTGTCCCAGGTCGAGTCCTGCTCCCTAGCATAGTCCTCTGACCTCTTGGGAAAGACTGACCGCCAAAACAGCAGTGTGGATCACAACAGTAGCTGGCATTGTAGCACTTACTTCCCTGTTGCCCTTTTTCATGCCTCATGTGTGTCAGTCTAAGAGAACCTTCCCTCGGTCTAGGAGACAGTCTAACAGCACAATAGGGCAGCTCTGCAAGGGACTGAGCCCAGGGCTGACCTGCATGTGTGTGAGGGCAGAGAAAGGCCCGCTTGTGGGTGTGGACGAGCAGACCTGGGCTTCCTTCCAAGCCAAGTGGGTCACAATCCACAACGCTGACTTGGTATAATAAGGGGACAGCAGACTAAGACGGCTCCTGACAGCTAACTTTACTGGGCTCTCCCCAAATGTCAGGCCTTGCACTGCCTGCAAGCTCACTGGGCCCACATCACAGTCCTGCAAATCTGAGATTTCCAAGGGGGAAACTGAGGCTCTGAGAGGGGAAGCCAGTGCTCAAGGTTACTGCTGAGTGGTCAGACTGGGATTCACATAAGGTCCAACACACAGGTAAGGTCCTACCACCGGACCTTGGTACTGGTTGTTCTCCCTGCTGGGAACACTCTTCGTCCAGCTGTGCACATGGCTCCCCTCTCTCCCTTCCTTCACAGGGACGCCTCTTTCGACCAGCTTGTCTAAAACTCTAACTACTCACTGGTGGTGACACTCAACCCTCTTCTCTGCTTTCTTTTCCACCCCAACATCCTGCTCTGTGCTGTACAATGTGCTGAGGTGTCCTGTGCAGAACACAAGCCCATGAGCATCTCTGCCGCCTTATCCCCTACAGAATCCTCAGTGCCAGGGTGTGGTGCTGAGAATATCGCTCTAGAATGAATGAATCCCAGACCTGTGGTCATGAGACTCAAAGAGTCCCTGTACCCTGCCTAGGATGGACTGGAGTCCCCAGAGGCTAGCATTATGGGTGTTGGGGTGGTAAGTATATGGAAGCAAGCACAAGCTAGGAATGGCATTAAGCCAGTTTCAAACTTACTGAACAGGAATTGTAGCAAACACACACACACAGTTTTTTTGACCCAGTACTTTTGCACTGAAGTGTTATGACTCTCAATACATGTGATACTGACTGGCATTTTAAAAATTCATTCTATACAGTCTACTTTCAATACAAACAAAAAGAAAAATGCCAGCACTGTGTTGGGTGAGTTCACAGCTCCGGAACGGGTCCAACGTGCAGTCTAAGCTGAGTTTGTCAAACCCCAAAAGCAGCAGAGCGCAGTGGCTGAAGCACAGGCAGACACCCTGCCCTGCCACTAGCTGGAGGGAGCTTTGGGGAAGCCCCTTCACCTCTCCATGCCTGTTTTGTCATAAATAAATGAGGACAACAGTGTTTTCATCACAGAACCTCAGTGAGAGTTAAGTGAGGTACCACAGATAGAAAACTCAGAACAGGAGCAGGGAGATGGGAGAGGAAGGGGGAGGTCAGATGGAGAAAGGGTGAATGGTGGGATCACACCAATGGTGCATCCTGCAGGGGTACATATTGGATCTATTAAGTATAGTGTATAAATGTCTTAACACAATAATTAAGTAAACGAGGTGAGGGATATATTAATCTGTATGATGTAACCATTCCAAATTGTATATGAAATCAGCACATGGTACCCCATAAATACGTTAATGTATACATGATCTACCTCTTTATGATTTAATAAAAAATTTGTGTTAAAAAAAAAAAAAGAAACTCAGAACAATGGCTGATACAGGGTGAAGCAGATTTGCAGTAACAACAGCAATGGTGATAAATATTTATTAGTATATGATTATAGTTGTCATTTCACCCCGGTAGTTACCCATATGTCCTAAAACAGTGGGACATAGTATGAGCTGTCACCTCACATTCTGCCCTGGTGCTCATCTGGCCAGAAAGGTGCGTAGAGGGAGGAGGGGCTGGGAGACAGAGGCTGGTGGTCTGGTGCACATGGTTTTGGGGCTGCTTCTCCTTGGCTGCCACAAAGCCTCCATGGCATCCCATTCTGCCTCGGTGGGAAGCTCTTGATCAGGGATACGGTGAGGGCCCTCAGTGCAGCATCTGCCAGCCTGGATGAGGCCCAGGACTTGGCTGGCCCCAAATCCAAAGTCCTTGGCAGTGGCAGCCTGCTGTGTCTATGCCAGGGAAAGGCCAGGCTCACAGGGACTGGGGCAATGCAGGTCTGAGGGAGACCCACTGTGTGAGGTCTGCCTAGCTGACAACGGCCCCTTTTCTCGGAGGGTCTTCCTTATTTGGGCTTTTTGGAAGTCTCTGTCATTTTTGCTTTCCTAGCTCCCCTCTTTTTGCAGAGGACCTGGCCTGTCTCCTCTTCCAAGTGGCTCTGATGAAACTGTCAATCCCAGCACCCTGCCCTGCCCCTGGAGCACATGTCCTAGACCTGCTCAGTCTCCTCCGCCAGCCCCAAACAAAGCGACTGTGATGTGACTGTGTCACAGCCCAGTGTGTCAGCTTATGATCCAAGTAAGCCACAGGCCTTCCCAGATTCAGCAGGTATAAATGAGTCTGTTCCTTACGGATGAGAAGTATAAAGGTGGAAGTGGAAGACTTGAACAGCCAGTCCCCATTTTCCCATGCCACACAGAGAGCTTGTTGGTGGCAGAAAAGAATGATATTCCCAATGCAAAAAGCAGCACAGCAGAGAGATAAGAAGAAAGCTTGGTGATTTCCTTTTTGTCTCGAGTACAGGATGTCTGAAGCTAGCTCTACCCCTGGGTTTGCAGTTACGTGAACCAATGAGTTCTATTTCTGGCTTAAGCAAGTTATAGATTTCTGTGACTTACAAGTAAGAATCTAATAAAGCATGGGTGCCCCTACCAGGCCTTCTCCCCTAAGCAGGGCTGACATTTAATTCAGGGGAAGAACTCTGACAGAGCCAGGACAATGGGACTCTCTGCTCTCAATGGAAAGTGCCCTGTAGGAAGTGTTCACAGCTGATCTGCTGGGCCTGCTGTAGAGATTCCCCAACTCCTGCCAGGCTTGTTGCCCTAACTCCTTTTTCCTTGATGAGGGAGCTTCACCACCCCACATGATCTCTCCTCCTCCCCTCTTTCTTATATTAACGACAGTTAATCTCTTACAAATAGATTTTGTAATTTAAGGTTCCTAAATCAGACAAAGTAGTTTCAAATCCCAGCCTGGCTGCTCATTCATGATCCTGTAAGTTATGTAATTTCTCTTAGCTTCCTCCTCTGGGAAACGGAGAGACTAACAGGATCACTCTCCTGGGAGATTCCTGGGAGGAAGACACGACACAGAGCAGGGGAACGCAGGGCCCCAGAGCCCGGCTCACAAGAGCGGCTACTCCTCATGTAGTAACAGTGACAGTGATGGGACCTACCTCGCGGGTCCGGAAGATGATTCTGTACTGGTACTGAGGTCCGTGGTCCTTGTGGTCTTCCAGTTTCTCCCGCTTGATGCTCACAGCCACTGGCCCCAGCTTCTCATCCACGCCAAAGTAATTGGCATGTTCTAGAGAGAAGACAGGTGAGTTTCAGGGTCAGCTGTCTGGGAAAAAAAGGTCCTGTCCCACAGCAGGCCCGATAAGATAACTAGGGATGCTGGTCACACAAACCTCGTGCTTGGTCACAGCCACACTCAATGGAGAAACATAAGCGGCAAAAGTGAATCTCACTGTACCATCTCTTCTCAGTCACAATTTTTCTGTTTTACTTTTCTTTTTTTTTCTTTGAGACAGAGTCTCTGCTACCCTGCGTAGAGTGCTATGGCATCATAGTTCACGGCAACCTCAAAATCCTGGACTCAAGCGATTCTCTTATCTTAGCCTCCCAAGTAGATGAGACTATAGGTGCCCACCACAAGGTCCAGATAGTTTTTTTTAAAGATGATGTCTCGCCTCAGCGCCTGTGGCTCAACGGGCTAAGGCGCCAGCCACATACACCTGAGCTGGTGAGTTCGAATCCAGCCCGGGCCCGCTAAACAGCAATGATGGCTGCAACCAAAAAATGGCCAGGCGTTGTGGCGGGCGTCTGTAGTCCCAGCTACTTGGGAGGCGGAGGCAGGAAACTCGCTTGAGCCCAGGAATTGGAGGTTGCTGTGAGCTGTGATGC